>CAWUFW010008735.1:600000-854622 GCA_963921515.1 Calotriton arnoldi
TTTTAATCTTGGTGGGGATTAATGTACAGGTTTATCAGCAATATTGTGTAAGGTCTTCCACCTAGTGCAAGACCGTTTATATTGACCGCCTGTATATCCTAGGAGTTGTTCGTTCATTCTCTGACTTTCATTTGCAGATCTAGTTTCACATATATTGCAATGCCACCCATTGATCTTCCAAACAGATTGTTTTTGTGTGCAGGTATATAGACAGTTTGAAACCCTGGAATAGGGATGGGGATAGTCGACCATGTTTCTTGCATACATAAAATATCGCCTGTATTTAAAAATTCCAGTGTCTTGTCATCTGTCATAAGGGAGTGTCGGCCTGCAACATTCCAATTAATTTTCTTAAGGGTGCGTTTTGTGGGGCTTATTGTTTTTATTTTTTTCCTTACCTAGGAGTTCAACCACCCTGTAGTCGTGAGAGCTGTGGGGAGCCGGGCCCAGTCCGATTGTTCTGGGTATGTTTTACTTGCTCCTCTGTCTTGAAATTTTCGCTCCTGCTGTTAACCAATTGAATTTTGATCTTGCTCCCCCCAAGACAAGGGGTTATTTTTTGGGTTCCTCTTAAGATTGTGCTTGCTTGTTTGTGGCGCCTGATTGTATTCTGCTTCCCCAAATGCACGTATGGATATTTTTCTGTTGTTGGTTTGTTGAATGATATCCCCCACTCTTTGAATTGCTTACTTTCTCGTAGAATGTTCTGAACGTCGGAATTATCAGTCCACTCAGTTAATGTGGATTCTCTTTGGCTGATCCCTGGGTAGCACTTAAATTTCACTGAGGTTAGATGTGCTGTGGTAAGATAGGATAGAGAGGGTATGTTATATAAAAGGTGTAGTATATTAGACCTGATTAAGATGTCCCATGCTCCTTTCACGTTGAGCTCAGGCGTGAGTATTAGAGTTGGCAATGCCGATGTTGGTCGGTGTTCCTCGTTTACTCCCTTACCCTGAATCGTGTCTTGCCGATAAATATGTCCTTCATTTTTATTGATGTGTGGTGAGTCAGATCTATACCCCTCTTCATTTAATGCGGACCAACATACAGTATCCTTTTTTCTGTTGTCTTGGTTGGCCAAGTCTTGCACGTTCTCTACTAAAGTGCATTGTTTGTTAGATCTTTGAATGTACCCTATTTCCGCTTGTGACCCAAGTTTCCCTCCCTGGTTCTGCACTTCTAACCAGTCCGGGATGTTTTGCTGTTGTGTTTCCAATGTTTTTCTTCTTGTGCATGTTCCTCTCTCGTACTCTATCGCTTTTTGCATGGTTAAACTTTCCCATGTGCAGGAACTTGTTTGTATAGGGGCACCACTGTTAGTGTTATTGTTCACTGCATGTGGGGATGTTCTAATTTGTTCATTAGGTGAGATTTGGGGAACTGTCTGGGTATAGCTTTCCCTTTTCCCTGGTGGTCCTGACTGTGTTTGTGATCCAATATTTGTTGGTGTTTTCTTTGTTTCTTCTCTTGCCCCAGCACATTCGTACTGTAGGCCTTCTTCAGATGTACAAGTAGACCATGTCTTTTGGAGGAAGATGGGGTAGATCTTCAGAGCCTCTGATCCTATTTTGTCTATGTTGTCCTTCAGCTTTTCTAGCTTGCTCGATGATGACAATTGTCCTTCTTTTTGTACTTTACTAAGTGGTTTATTTTTCCTTTTCTTGGCCATGTGTGCCTTGCGCAATTTCTTTTTTTGTCCCTGCGACCATTGTGTCATCGCTGCCTCTAGTTCTGCCTCATTCGATTGCTTTGCTCTCTTTGTCTTATTGTTGCATTTTGTGGCACTGCTGTTATCGTTGGCCTGTGCTAGGGGCTGGTCATGTTCGATCTCTTCATCACAGGGTTGTGATGCGTTAGAATTTTAATGAATGGTATCCTCTTGCTTATATCGCAAGGCTTCTCACTGCTAGTTTCTTGTATTTTTTGGTCTAATTCTGCACTTCCATTTTCCGGCAGTTCCTTCTTCTTCCTGGTTCCTATCACTTGTTGCCTGGTAGTCTTCTCACTCTGCAGCTTGCTTTCTTAGGTAAGTTTGCATTGTTTTATCGCTGTTATTAGTAGATCCAGAAGGGAGGTTAGTTTCTCGATTATGGCCTCACTTGTGTTGTCTGCTGTTGCAGTGCTATTCTTACTCTTATTTAACAGATGTTCTATTTTAGTGTTAAGCGCCTCAATCTTCTTGTCAATTGAAAGTACACTCTGTGCGAGCATATGTGTCAGCTCCACTTGTATTTCCAATTTGTGCAATTGCCAGGTGAGTGCTTTTATTGCCGCTGGCAGGGAAGCATTTATAGTATTTTTGATCTGTTCAGGGGCTTCCTCACTTGCCAAGATCTGAATCGGTGAATGGCTATCCACATGTATTGGGCCTGCCTTAATTTCTATATTTCTGTGTTTGTCTTCGCTATCCATGATTCCCCTGATTGATGCCATTGCTCTGGCCAATGATTTCCTAGCAGTGTTGAGCAAGTATGTTTGGGCCTCCTGGCTGCCAGATTCTGTGGCGTGTCATACTGGTGATACTCTGGGTGAGAGATCATTGCTTCCCCTATGAATTGTTGCCTGGACTGCGTCATTACAAGGTTGTATCCTTTATTTTGTTTTGGCTCGCTGATGTTGATTGGGTCTTTTGTCTCTGTGTCCTCTATGTCTGCCTTTATGTTGGTTTCCCCATTGTTCACTGTGGACGAAATTTCAATAACCTCTGCCACTGCTTCTATGCCCGGCATGTTTTGGTACTCGATATAATCTGTACATTTCCTTCTTTCTAATTTGCCTTCTGCCAGCGCTATCATCTCGCCATTGGCCATTGTTGAGGAGATCTCCATGACCTCATTGACATCTGCCTTGTCTCCGGAAGTTGTTTGACTACTAGTGGTTTCTATGCTTTAGCTTTTTTCTATTTCGGTCTCTGCTAGTTCCGCCAACTCGGCCATCTCGGCCATCTCGGCCATCTCTGCGATGGCTAGGTTAGAGCTGGCTCTGCTGGTTAAGCTATCCATGAGTTGAGGATGCAAGGGCTTTGCTTTTAGCCCATCTGTCTGCAGGGAGGGGGGGAGTCGTATCTTCTTCCACGCCAGCCCTTTTCCTCGTGAAGTAGCTGTGACTTAGGTTTTTGGGTGTTACTGGTCTCAGTCTCTGATCTGTTGTCTCAGGTTTTCCTTCAGGCCCTTGGCACTCCCCTCCTGTGCACTGTGTGTCAGCCTCTTATGTTGACCGGACATTTTACTGGGCACCCTTTTCCCCCTTTTCTCACCTACTTTGGTTATTAACATGGCTTTAGTATGAGGCTTTCTTTCCTTTCTTGTTTTGGTGGAGCACCTACAGCTCTCAAATAGCCAGTGTTAGAGCTTCCAACCTGCACAGAAAGTTTCAGCTTCTGGGTGTGGTTACCGTGTTGGAGATAGGGTTCTTCGCTGCTCTGTGCACTGTAATGCTGTCTGTAATGCTGATGGCCAGTCTAGTGGCTTGCCTAATGTTGTTCGTAGCATTGCTAGCTCTCTGTTGCAATCTGTTGCTGCCACTTACTACTTTTCCTTCTGTTCTTTAGTATTTAAATATGTGACGTGTTGAGTTGCTGCTGTTTGTTGTTATTGCTTGTTCCCGATTCTTTCTGGCTCCTCCTACATGGCAACCACAGCTCAATTCTCACTCTGTTGTCCCAGGTGGTACCCCTTAGCCAAGGCATTCAGTGAAGGTGGTTGTGGCACTGGTGCTGTTTTTTTTGTGCTAATTATCTTTCTGTGCCTTTTCTGTGCCTATCCCGCCTGTGTTGGCGGCTTATTGCGGCTTATGGCGACTTATGGGCTCCGGTATTATCCGGTGTATGGTAGGGGTGTTGGGGAGCTGATAGTGCTGATAGTGCTGATAGTGCTGGTAGTGGGGTGCTCAGAGCGAAAAGCGAGTAGACTTGGATTATGGGGTTTGCTGCAAGGGCATGAGCTCTGGCCTTCCCGCAAGCTACACCCAGTCCTAGCTGGGCCGATTCCGTGGGCTCACACTGCATGCAATACCACGCTGAACGCCTTTCCTCAACTCCACCTCTAGCTCCAGCTCAAATAAGCTCCTCAGCACCTCGTCCTTCTCCTCTTTCTCTGCAGCTGGTCTGCTGATCTGCAGGGACTGCCGGGCCTTCCTCAACACACGGGCTCAGCACACCATCTGCACCCTCCTGCACCCTCCTCCTCCTTCCTCGCTCTTGCTCCACTGCTCTTATCACATTTTGCCAATGATAAGAGCTTCACTTTCTCACAACAGCGCCCGATCACCTAAGTGCTGCCTGGTCTGTACTGGTTGGTCGATGGCCCGGTCGATGGGAGGGGGCCTCTGCAATCTTCATCTCTGGCCCACAGCTCAGATGAAGGGGCCCCGCAACTCGGAGCTCTACTCGGCCCGGCATCCGTCCACAACATCGCACCCTCACTCGGTCGAAGCTCTGCCCCCTATGCAACAACCTTCTCTCTGATTCGCTCTGTAGTGGTCTAGGTCCAAACCATTAACATGTACGAGTGAAACCTGAGCCTAACTATAACGTCTCTGAAACCTTTGTTTTTTCCAGTGAATACATACATATATATATATATATATATATATATATATATATATATTCACTGAAAAAACCATAGGTTTCAGACACGTTATAGTTAGAAATTAGCATTTAAAAAACCTTTGAAATTCACTGAAAAAACCATAGGTTTTAGGGACAGTTATAGTTAGTTGGACATTTCACTCGTACAAAACCATAGAAATTCCCCCGTTATAGTTAGTTCAGCTAACTATAACTCGCGCCCCGCAATGCACTGCTGATGACGTCACATATTACATCACTCATGACATGGTCAGTGACATCACTGATGACATCACTGATGACATCTCAAATGACATCACTGATGACATCACTGATGACATCATCCAGTGACTGTGTGTTTCTGTAAAGTTTAAATATGTTTAATATATATAGGGAAAGGCGTATTGAGAATGAGTGGGTGTATAAGTGTCTGAATGGATGATTTAGTACGTGAGTGACTGACTCTACAAGTGAGTGATTAAATGTATCTTACTGAATGCATGGGTTAGTGACTAAACTGTGTGAATGTCTGTATCCGTCTGTCTGTTGGTTTGTAAGCGGCTGCATGGCTTTCTGAATAGCTACATGAGTGTCTACATGGGTTATTGATTGATTGTCTGAGTATCTGTATGGGTGCCTGAGTGTTTGTGTGGGTGGGGTGTGTGTGACTCTGTGCATAGATGTGTGAGTTGGTGATTCACTGGGTGCATGGTTTCAAGAGTGCATCTGTGATGGACTGTATGGGTGGGTGAGTGTGTGTATGGGTGTGTTAGTGATTGAATGTATATCTCAGTGGTACATGTGTGAGTAACTACATATGTGAAAGGCAGTATATATGTGTGTTGGAGTATATAAATGGCTATAAGTGAGAGTGTGTGATTGTGAGAGTGGCTGTATGGATGAGTGTGTACTTGTATCAGTGATTGTATAAGAGTGTAAGAATGTGCTGGTATTTGTATGAGTAAGTGAGCTGGTGTGTGTACAACTGTATAGGTGAGTAAATGGGTGTGTGATTAAGTTTTTGCATGACTGACTAGGTGTGTGAGTACCTCTATGGATGAGTGGCGGTGTGTGAGTGTTTATATAGGTGTATGAGTGCATATGATAGTCCTGTACTGAGTGACTAAGTATGAGTGACTGTACGGGTGAGTGAGTGGATGTGTGTGTAGACCTAAGAATCAGTGAGTGGGTATGTAGTTTCTGGTGTTGGAGTGTCTATGGTTTTGAGAATGGCAGTCTGTAATTTCGAGTGGGTGTATCAAAAGTTATATTAGGGTGTGAGAAGATGCATGAAATTATCACATGGATGATGTCATCAGTGATGTCATTTGAGATGTCATCAGTGATGTCATCAGTGATGTCACTGACCATGTCATGAGTGATGTAATATGTGACGTCCTCAGCAGTGCATTGCGGGGGCGCGAGTTATAGTTAGCTGAACTAACTATAACGGGGGAATTTCTATGGTTTTGTACGAGTGAAATGTCCAACTAACTATAACTGTCCCTAAAACCTATGGTTTTTTCAGTGAATTTCAAAGGTTTTTTAAATGCTAATTTCTAACTATAACGTGTCTGAAACCTATGGTTTTTTCAGTGAATTTCAAAGGTTTTTTAAATGCTAATTTCTAACTATAACGTGCCTGAAACCTATGATTTTTTAAGTGAATTTCAAAGGTTTTTTTAAATGCTAGTTTCTAACTATGCCTACAGAGGTAGGACATGTGAAGAAAGAAGAAAAACGCACAGAAAGAAGCAAAAGATGTGCAGAAAGAACCAACAGAGGAGCAGAAAGAGGCCTTGTTGCAAAATCATCCTGTGCCCACAACTTTTTCAGACGGGTACTGGTGGTAACTGACTCTGACTAACCAGAGCCAGTGCTATGCTAAAAGACACTTAGAATACAGTGAAAACACCTACATACACTAGGAAACATTATGCGTTGGGGTACCCCTGTGATTACCATGACCTCCTCTGCAAGTCCCTAGTACATAATAGGGCAGGGGGATTAAAACTACCTCTTAAAACGTGCTACAGGGCGCGTTTGCACTGTGGTGAAGGGAGGGGGGCCTGAGGTGACATGTGTGCAAACGCACCCCGTGGCGCATTTTAAGTTGCAGGATTAAGTCCCCTTGAATTCTGAGGGTCCCTGGGGCCCAACTAGCCCCCCAGGTACCTACAGTTAGGACCACAGAGCTGAGTTGCAGAGAGGCGTTCCGAGGCCACGCACCTTTTTCACCTCTCTGCAACGCAACTCTGTTGTGCTTACTGAAGGTACATGGTGGGCTAGTTGGCCCCCAGGGTCCCTCAGGATTCAAAGGGAATTAATTCCCCAACTTAAAACGCACCACAGGGCGTGTTTGCGCACATGTCACCTGAGGCCCCGCCCCTCCCTTCACCACTGTGCAAACGCGCCCCGTGGTGCGTTTTAAGTTGGGGTTTAGGTCACCTTGAATCCTGAGGGTCCCTGGGGCCCAACTAGCCCACTAGGTACTTCTAGTAAGCACCACAGGCCTGCGTTGCAATGCCTGTAACAAATTGTGCAGTTGTGTTTAGGTAGTGAAGAGGGTCGTGCTGGGGGTAGTGTTTTAGGGTTTAGGGTAGTGCAGTGGTGTTTGTGTAGTGTAGGGGGTCATGCTGGGGGTAGATTTAGGGTTTAGGGTAGTGCAGTGGTGTTTGGGTAGTGTAGGGAGTCGTGCTGGGGGGGGCGTTTTAGGGTTTAGGGTAGTGCAGTGGTGTTTGGGTAGTGTAGGGGGTCGTGCTGGGGGTAGTGTTTTAGGGTTTAGGGTAGTGCAGTGGTGTTTGGGTAGTGTAGGGGGTCGTGCTGGGGGTAGTGATTTAGGGTAGTGCAGTGGTGTTTGGGTAGTGTAGGGGGTACTTCTGGGGGTAGTGTTTTAGGGTTTAGGTTAGTGCAGTGGTGTTTGGGTAGTGTAGGGGTACTGCTGGGGGTAGTGTTTTAGGGTTTAGGGTAGTGCAGTGGTGTTTGTGTAGTGTAGGGGGTAGTGTTTTAGGGTTTAGGGTAGTGCAGTGGTGTTTGTGTAGTGTAGGAGGTCGTGTTTTAGGGTTTAGGGTAGTGCAGTGGTCTTTGGGTAGTGTAGGGGGTCATGCGGGGGTAGTGTTTTAGGGATTAGAGTAGTGCATTGGTGTTTGGGTAGTGTAGGGGGTCATGCGGGGGTAGTGTTTTAGGGTTTAGGGCAGTGCAGTGGTGTTTGGGTAGTGTAGGGGGTCGTGCTGGGGGAGTGTTTTAGGGTTTAGGGCAGTGCAGTGGTGTTCGGGTAGTGTAGGGGGTCGTGCTGGGGGAGTGTTTTAGGGTTTAGGGCAGTGCAGTGGTGTTCGGGTAGTGTAGGCGGTCGTGCTGGGGGAGTGTTTGAGGGTTTAGGGCAGTGCAGTCGTGTTCGGGTAGTGTAGGGGGTTGTGCTGGGGGTAGTATTTTAGGGTTTAGGGTAGTGCAGTGGTGTTCGGGTAGTGTAGGGGGTCATGCTGGGGGTAGTGTTCTAGGGTTTAGGGCAGTACAGTGGTGATTGGGCAGTGTAGGGGTAATGCTGGTCGTGGTGTTTTAGGGTTTAGGGCAGTGCAGTGGTGTTCGGGCAGTGTAGGGGGTTGTGCTGGGGGTGGTGTTTCAGGGTTTAGGGCAGTGCAGTGGTGTTTGGGCAGTGTAGGGGTGGTGTTTCAGGGTTTAGGGCAGTGCAGTGGTGTTCGGGCAATGTAGGGGGTCGTGCAGGGGGTGGTGTTTCAGGGTTTAGGGCAGTGGTGTTCGGGCAGTGTAGGGGTCGTGCTGGGGGTGGTGTTTCAGGGTTTGGGGCAGTGCAGTGGTGTTCGAGCAGTAAAGGGGGTCGTGCTGGGGGTGGTGTTTCAGGGTTTAGGGCAGTGCAGTGGTGTTCAGGCAGTGTAGGGGCGGTGCAGGGGGTGGTGTTTCAGGGTTTAGGGCAGTGCAGTGGTGTTCGGGCAGTGTAGGGGGTGCTGCAGGGGGTGGTGTTTCAGGGTTTAGGGCAGTGCAGTGGTGTTCGGGCAGTATAGGGGGTCATGCAGGGGGTGGTGTTTCAGGGTTTAGGGCAGTGCAGTGGTGTTCGGGCAGTGTAGGGGGTCGTGCTGGGGCTGGTGTTTCAGGGTTTAGGGCAGAGCAGTGGTGTTCGGGCAGTGTAGGGGGTCATGCTGGGGCTGGTGTTTCAGGGTTTAGGGCAGTGCAGTGGTGTTTGGGCAGTGTAGGGGGTCTTGCTGGGGCTGGTGTTTCAGAGTCTAGGGCAGTGCAGTGGTGTTCGGGCAGTGTAGGGGGTCTTGCTGGGGCTGGTGTTTCAGGGTTTAGGGCAGTGCAGTGGTGTTCGGGCAGTGTAGGGGGTCGTGCTGGGGGTGGTGTTTCAGGGTTTAGGGCAGTACAGTGGTGTTTGGGCAGTGTAGGGGGTCATGCTGGGGCTAGTGTTTCAGGATTTAGGGCAGAGCAATGGTGTTCAGGCAGTGTAGGGGGTTTTGCTGGAGGTGGTGTTTCAGGGTTTAGGGCAGTGCAGTGGTGTTCGTGCAGTGTAGGGGGTGGTGTTTCAGGGTTTAGGGCAGTGGTGTTCAGGCAGTGTAGGGGGTCTTGCTGGGGTTGATGTTTCAGGGTTTAGAGCAGTGCAGTGGTGTTCGGGCAGTGTAGGGGGTCGTGCTGGGGGTGGTGTTTCAGGGTTTAGGGCAGTGCAGTGGTGTTCCGGCAGTGTAGGAAGTCGTGCAGGGGTGGTGTTTCAGGGTTTAGGGCAGTGCAGTGGTGTTCGGGCAGTGTAGGGGGTCGTGCTGGGGGTGGTGTTTCAGGGTTTAGGGCAGTGCAGTGGTGTTCGGGCAGTGTAGTGTGTCGTGCTGAGGGGTGGTGTTTCAGTGTTTAGGGCAGTGCAGTGGTGCTCGGGCAGTGTAGGGGGTCGAGCAGGGGTGGTGTTTCAGGGTTTAGGGCAGTGCCGTGGTGTTCGGGCTGTGTCGGGGGGCGGGCCGGGGGGGGTGTTTCAGGGTTTAGGGCAGTGCAGTGGTGTTCGGCCAGTGTAGGTGGTCTTGCTGGGGGTGGTGTTTCAGGCTTTAGTGCAGTGGTGTTCGGGCAGTGTAGGGGGTCTTGCTGGGGGTGGTGTTTCAGGGTTTAGGGCAGTGCAGTGGTGTTCGGGCAGTGTAGGGGGTCTTGCTGGGGCTGGTGTTTCAGGGTTTAGGGCAGTGCAGTGGTGTTCGGGCAGTGTAGGGGGTCGTGCTGGGGCTGGTGTTTGAGGGTTTAGGGTAGTGCAGTGGTGTTCGGGCAGTGTAGGGGGTCGTGCTGGGGCTGGTGTTTCAGGGTTTAGGGCAGTGCAGTGGTTTTCGGGCAGTGTAGGCAGTCGTGCTGGGGCTGGTGTTTCAGGGTTTAGGGCAGTGCAGTGGTGTTCGGGCAGTGTACGGGGTTGTGCTGGGGCTGGTGTTTCAGGGTTTAGGGCAGTGCAGTCGTGTTCGGGCAGTGTAGGGGGTTGTGCTGGGGGTGGTGTTTCAGGGTTTAGGGCAGTGCAGTGGTGTTCGGGCAGTGTAGGGGGTCGTGCTGGGGCTGGTGTTTCATGGTTTAGGGCAGTGCAGTGGTGTTCGGGCAGTGTAGGGGTCGTGCTGGGGGTGGTGTTTCAGGGTTTAGGGCAGTGCAGTGGTGTTCGGGCAGTGTAGGGGGTCATGCTGGGGGTGGTGTTTCAGGGTTTAGGGCAGTGCAGTGGTGTACGGGCAGTGTAGGGGGTCTTGCTGGGGGTGGTGTTTCAGGGTTTAGGGCAGTGGTGTTCGGGCAGTGTAGGGGGTCTTGCTGGGGGTAGTGTTTCGGGGTTTAGGGCAGTGCAGTGGTGTTCGTGCAGTGTAGGGGGTCATGCTGGGGGTGATGTTTCAGGGTTTAGGGCAGTGCAGTAGTGTTCGGGCAGTGTAGGGGATCGTGCAGGGGGTGGTGTTTCAGGGTTTAGGGCAGTGCAGTGGTGTTCGGGCAGTGTAGGGGGTCGTGCTGGGGGTGGTGTTTCAGGGTTTAGGGCAGTGCAGTGGTGTTCGGGCAGTGTAGGGGGTCGTGCAGGGGGTGGTGTTTCAGGGTTTAGGGCAGTGCAGTGGTGTTCGGGCAGTGTAGGGGTCGTGCTGGGGCTGGTGTTTCAGGGTTTAGGGCAGTGCAGTGGTGTTCGGGCAGTGTAGGGGGTCTTGCTGGGGGTGGTGTTTCAGGGTTTAGGGCAGTGCAGTGGTGTTCGGGCAGTGTAGGGGGTCTTGCTGGGGGTAGTGTTTCAGGGTTTAGGGCAGTGCAGTGGTGTTCGTGCAGTGTAGGGGGTCGTGCTGGGGATGGTGTTTCGGGGTTTAGGGCAGTGCAGTAGTGTTCGGGCGGTGTAGGGGGTCGTGCAAGGGGTGGTGTTTCAGGGTTTAGGGCAGTGCAGTGGTGTTCGGGCAGTGTAGGGGGTCATGCTGGGGGTGGTGTTTCAGGGTTTAGGGCAGTGCAGTGGTATTCGGGCAGTGTAGGGGTCATGCTGGGGGTGGTGTTTCAGGGTTTAGGGCAGTGGTGTTCGGACAGTGTAGGGGGTCTTGATGGGAGTGATGTTTCAGGGTTTAGGGCAGTGCAGTGGTGTTCGGGCAGTGTAGGAGGTCTTGCTGGGGGTAGTGTTTCAGGGTTTAGGGCAGTGCAGTGGTGTTCGGGCAGTGTAGGGGTCATGCTGGGGGTGGTGTTTCAGGGTTTAGGGCAGTGCAGTGGTGTTCGGGCAGTGTAGGGGGTCGTGAAGGGGTGGTGTTTCAGGGTTTAGGGCAGTGCAGTGGTGTTCGGGCAGTGTAGGGGGTCGTGCTAGGGTATGTGTTTCAGGGTTTAGGACAGTGCAGTGGTGTTCAGGCAGTGTAGGGGGTCGTGCAGGGGCTGGTGTTTCAGGGTTTAGGGCAGTGCAGTGGTGTTCAGGCAGTGTAGGGGTCGTGCTGGGGATAGTGTTTTAGGGTTTAGGGTAGTGCAGTGGTGCTTGTGTAGTGTAGGGGTCGTGCTGGGGGTAGTGTTTTAGGGATTAGGGTAGTGCAGTGGTGTTTGTGTAGTGTAGGGGGTCATGTTTTAGGGTAGTGCAGTGGTGTTTGGGTAGTGTAGGGGGTCGTGCTGGGGGTAGTGTTTTAGGATTTAGGTTAGTGCTGTGGTGTTTGGGTAGTGTAGGGGGTCGTGCTGGGGGTAGTGTTTTAGGGTTTAAGGTAGTGCAGTGGTGTTTGTGTAGTGTAGGGGGTCATGCTGGGGGCAGTGTTTTAGGGTTTAGGGTAGTGCAGTGGTGCTTGTGTAGTGTAGGGGGTCGTGCTGGGGGTAGTGTTTTAGGGTTTAGGGTAGTGCAGTGGTGTTTGTGTAGTGTAGGGGTCATGTTTTAGGGTAGTGCAGTGGTGTTTGGGTAGTGTAGGGGTCGTGCTGGGGGTAGTGTTTTAGGATTTAGGTTAGTGCAGTGGTGTTGGGGTAGTGTTTTAGGGTTTAGGGTAGTGCAGTGGTGTTTGTGTAGTGTAGGAGGTCATGCTGGGGGTAGTGTTTTAGGGTTTAGGATAGTGCAGTGGTGCTTGTGTAGTGTAGGGGTCGTGCTGGGGTAGTGTTTTAGGGTTTAGGGTAGTGCAGTGGTGTTTTTGTAGTGTAGGGGGTCATGTTTTAAGATGCAACGCTCCAATACCTGACCAGTCTGCACTACATAAAACTGCAAAAAAACTAAAAATAAAAAGTGTTTTGCACACTTTTGTCATTGGGCTATATGTGGGCTACATCTGGGTAATATTTGTGCTACATTTGGACTCTTTTTCACTGGTGGCCATCTTGGAAGACTTCTTTGTTAAGAAGTTTCCTAATTTCCTCATTTACTGCAGTCTCCTCAGTAGGAAATGCTTTCAGTTTTTTACTTTGATTCCATCAAGAAGGCATTCAGATGTGTCACACATTTGCCATAAATTCAGAATGTTATTACTCTAGTTGTTCATTAGATCACTGTAGTAAAGCTACTGCTCACCAAGGAGTTAACTGGAAGTCTACTGCTGGTATTGAAAGTGATTGTTTCAGTCTGCATGTCAGACTTTTCTAATGAAATAGAAGAGGATTTGAGATCTCACTTAAAACATGCAGTACATTTTCTTTTGCAGCACTAACCATAATTTCTATGGCAAAATGAACCCCCTCATTTTGTTCCTTTTTAAATTAAATGTTTTAAGTGTTACCAGTTTATTCCAATCAAGATGGCTTCAGGTGTGCCATACTTTTGTCATAAGTAAGGCTGTTAGCACTCTAGTTGTTCTTTAGAACACTCTGGGAAGCTGCAGTAGAACACAAAGGCATCAACTGACAGGCTGCTCCTGTTGAAATATAACAGGAAGATATTTGAGATCTCACTTAAAACATGTCCTAATTTTTCTTTCTACAGCACTAACCATAATTTCTATGGCAAAATGAACCCCCTCATTTTGTTCCTTTTTAAATTAAATGTTTTAAGTGTTACCAGTTTATTCCAATCAAGATGGCTTCAGGTGTACCATACTTTTGTCATAAGTAAGACTGTTAGCGCTCTAGTTGTTCTTTAGAACACTCTGGGAAGCTGCAGTAGAACACAAAGGCATCAACTGACAGGCTGCTCCTGTTGAAATATAACAGGAAGATATTTGAGATCACACTTGAAACATGTCCTAATTTTTCTTTCTACAGCACTAACCATAATTTCTATGACAAAATGAACCCCCTCATTTTGTTCCTTTTTAAATTAAATGTTTTAAGTGTTACCAGTTTATTCCAATCAAGATGGCTTCAGGTGTGCCATACTTTTGTCATAAGTAAGACTGTTAGCGCTCTAGTTGTTCTTTAGAACACTCTGGGAAGCTGCAGTAGAACACAAAGGCATCAACTGACAGGCTGCTCCTGTTGAAATATAACAGGAAGATATTTGAGATCACACTTGAAACATTTCCTAATTTTTCTTTCCAGAGCACTAACCATAATTTCTATGACAAGATGAACCCCATCATTTTGTTCCTTTTTAAATTAAATGTTTTAAGTGTTACCAGTTTATTCCAATCAAGATGGCTTCAGGTGTGCCATACTTTTGTCATAAGTAAGGCTGTTAGCACTCTAGTTGTTCTTTAGAACACTCTGGGAAGCTGCAGTAGAACACAAAGGAATCAACTGACAGTCTCTGCCCTTGTTGGATGTACATGTTTTACTGAGAATGTCAGACTTCATTCTCACATGACTGAGAAAGATAATGTGAATTTACAGAAAATATGCTCTTATTTTAGCTTCTGGGGCACCTTCCAAAACTGTATGGGACAAGCATGTGAAAATAGTTTTCTCTCAAACATGATTCATGATATCCCAGCAGAAGGTTTTTCACAGGGTAAAATCACCTTAGAACACACCACAATTCCTGAAATTAGTATGGTACCATCAACAACTGAATTCTAATGTAACTAAAGTCTGTTATCACCCTTTATAGTTCTCCTTTTGGTAACCCTCAAAATCTTCGATTCACTACAATGGATTTCAATGGGGTACTATCATTTATATTGGTCCCAAGATGGCTGCCAGCAATTCCAGGATGAAGTGCTGACAGCCAATCAGATCTCACGATGACATGTGTGGTTAGGCTCCGCCCAGATATATATGTGTTTTTACTTTTGATTTTCTCAGCAACTACTGAACGGATTTACACCATTTAACAAAAAGGGTTCTTTTTTAACCAAGATCTACCTCTTTGCCAAATTTGGTGTAATTCCGTTCAGCAGTTCGGGCTGTAGCCTTGCATAAAGTTTCCTATGGGAAATTGATTTTTTGACTCTTATTTTTTTAATTTCTCCGCAACTACTGAACGGATTTACACCATTTAACAAAAGGGTTCTTTCTGAACCAAGAGCTACCTCTTTGCCAAATTTGGTGTAATTCCGTTCAGCAGTTCGGGCTGTAGCTGTGTCTAAAGTTTCCTATGGGAAAATGAATGGGGAAAACACGTTTTGGGACCCCCCTTTTTCTCGGCCCCCGCTTGACGAATCACCCTGAGACTTTCAGGGTAGGAGCGGACCGGAGCGGGCCATAAAGTTTGAAAATTTCGCGTAGATTCGTCAACCGACGCAAGAGTTATTTCAAATAGAATGTCGCGGATTTCCTATGGAAAATAGGTCCTAACTATAACTATCTACTGGCGACTGCCAGTAGATAATATGTATATATATATATATATATATATATTTTTTTTTTCCCTGCAATGTGGTTCCTGCCGGAGCGCACAGCAGCGAGTGCGAGCGTTGGGCCGAACCAATGGCCAAGGTAATTTTTTGCAACAAAGGACGCCGCACTCAGGAATCTTGGAATTGATGTTTTATTCACAGAGCCAGTCTGTCACACCAACGCGTTTCGGCCAACACGGCCTTTCTCACGGTCTATATATATATGTATATATGAAATTCACTGAAAAAAACCATAGGTTTCAGGCACGTTATAGTTAGAAATTAGCATTTAAAAAACCTTAGAAATTCACTGAAAAAACCATAGGTTTCAGGGACGTTATAGTTAGAAATTAGCATTTAAAAAACCTTTGAAATTCACTGAAAAAACCATAGGTTTCAGGGACGTTATAGTTAGGTGGACATTTCACTCGTACAAAACCATAGAAATTCCACCGTTATAGTTAGTTCAGCTAACTTTAACTCGCGCCCCCGCAGTGCACTGCTCATGACGTCACATATTACATCATTCATGGCATGGTCAGTGACATCACTGATGACATCACTGATGACATCTCAAATGACATCACTGATGACATCATCCAGTGACTGTGTGTTTCTGTAAAGTTTAAATATGTTTTATATATCTGGCAAGGTGTATTGAAGAATGAGTGGGTGTATACGTGTCTGGATGGAGGATTTAGGAGGTATGCAACTGATTGTATAAGTGACTGATTAAACGTGTCTTACTGAATGCATGGGTTAGTGACTAAACTGTGTGAATGTCTGTATCAGTCTGTCTGTTGTTGTGTAAGCTGCTACATGGGTTGGTCCAGTAGCTACATTAGTGTCTATATGGGTTATTGATTGTCTGCTTGAGTATTTGTATGGGGGACTGAGTGTGTGTGTGTGCTTGGGTTGGAGGTGTGTGACTCTGTGCATAGATATGTGAGTAGGTGATTCACTGGGTGTATGGGTTCAAGAGTGCATCTGTGAAGGGCTGTATGGGTGGCTAAGTGTGTGTATGGGTGTGTTGGTGAGTGAATGGATGTCTCAGTGGTACATATGTGAGTAACTACATATGTAAAAGGAAGTATATGTGAGTGATGGTGTATATAAATAACTATATGTGAGACTGAGTGATTGTGAGAGTGGCATGTATGGATGAGTCTGTACTTGTTTCAGTGATTACATAAGAGAGTAACTATGCGTTACTGTCTGTATGAATTAGTGAGGTGGTGTGTGTATAACTGTTTAGGTGAGTAAATGGGAGTGTGATTGATTCTTTGCATGACTGACTAGGTGTGTGAGTAACTCCATGGATGAGTGGCGGTGTGTGAGTGTCTGAATAGGTGTATGAGTGCATATGATAGTGTTGTATTGATAAGTGACTGCATGTATAAGTGATTGTATATGTGAATGAGTGGATGTGTGTGCAGACCTAGGAATCAGTGAGTGAGTATGTAGTAACTGGTATTGGTGTGTGGATGGTTTCGAAAATGGTAGTGTGTATTTTACAGTGGGTGTATTAAAGGTTATATTAGGGTGTGATGAGGTGCATCAGATTATCACGTGGATGATGTCATCAGTGATGTCATTTGAGATGTCATCAGTGATGTCATCAGTGATGTCACTGACCATGCCATGAATGATGTATTATGTGACGTCATGAGCAGTGCATTGTGGGGACGCGAGTTATAGTTAACTGAACTAACTATAACGGTGGAATTTCTATGGTTTTGTACGAGTAAAATGTCCAACTAACTATAACGTCCCTGAAACCTATGGTTTTTTCAGTGAATTTCAAAGGTTTTTTAAATGCTAATTTCTAACTATAACGTCCCTGAAACCTATGGTTTTTTCAGTGAATTTCTAAGGTTTTTTAAATGCTAATTTCTAACTATAACGTGCCTGAAACCTATGGTTTTTTCAGTGAATTTCAAACGTTTTTTAAATGCTAATTTAGAATTATAATGTTCATTAAACCTATGGTTTTTTCAGTGATTTTAAATTATCATTCCATTCTCAACCTAGTGAAAACAGCCGATATCGCCAGTTTTCCAACAATAGCTTCCGCAAAAAAATTTGCCACAAATGAGAGCGACAACTAACGCTAATAATATGCAGAGTTGGCGTTCCCGTGCAAAAATAACACGAAAACACCACTTCCCGATATTTTCAACGAGCAGCCAAATCTGAGGTGCGATCCAAAAACAGGCGATAAGCTGCGTTAGCAGTAAGAATTTAACATCTGCCTTTTACTGGTGTAAAGCAGGACGACTACCTACAGTGTGAAAGGGAGCCCAGCCCATAACCACATCTAAAGACCAACACATGCCATAGAGCTACTGACCATGCAGCTCCGACACCCAAGAAGGCCACAACACCCACTGCCATCACCCTCAGGACCTCCACCCCGGACCACCCCCCTCCCTAGTACCAATGAGGCAGCGCAGAACTGGACAGCGGACCCTCCAAAAACAGCATGGTCCCTCAGCCACACAATAGCTGAATGTTGGGAGATGTGGCAACCAAGTATGTGTGAAGGACGCAAGTCACCCATCAATAAAAATGAACACAATACCAAGTGTAGCGGTGATGGGGTGGACAGACCTCACTATGCAGAGCATAAACCTCTCCATGTGGACATATACTGCTGGTACTTGTAGTGTTAAGGACAATAGACGCAACCATGTTACCTCAGGCAGTGGGAAAGATCTCGGTCATGTAGCTGTGTTGTCCCCCCCTGGAAGTGGAAGCGGAGTGGGCTGGTCCAACGTACCCCACTCCAGCGTAGGAGTATGAATAAATAGGCTGGGGCTCTGGGCGTGGTTCACTTGTGGGAAGGCCAAAACGTCTGCCAGGGCGGCAGCCCTCACCCTGCCACGAGGCCTCCGCCGTGACCGCCGGCCTCCTCGACACAGGCCCCCTGCGAACCCAGCAGCAGAGCACCACAGACTTATGTCTGTACAGACTACTGCCTTCAATCTACACTGCGGACAGCAGTGCTCACAATTCAGATCGAGTCCCGATTGCAGATGATGCAGTCCAGTAGGCAAGAGACATTGCTCCCAGTGCGGCCCGCCCGGACCACGCATCATCGCAGGCTGCGCACACGCTGAGTGCTTCAGGTGCCACTAACTCAGTGCACCACAAGTCATCGCCACGTAGCCTTATTAAGGCAGAATTCATTAGACAAAAGACATTGCTACCAGTGTGGCCCGGCCGGACCATGCATCATCGCAGGCTGTGCACACGCTGAGTGCTTCAGGTGCCACTAACTCAGTGCACCACAAGTCAACGCCACGTGGACTTATTAAGACAGAATTCATTAGGCAAAAGACATTGCTACCAGTGCGGCCCGCCCGGACCACGCATCATCGCAGGCTCCACACACGCTGGTTGCTTCAGGTGACACTAACTGTACAGCTCAACTCAACGCCACGTGGCTGTGAGCCCTTGCTGACCGCTGCCTCCGGCCTACACTGCGGTCATCAGGGCTCACATATAAAATTGACTCTTGATTCATTAATTGCAGAGTCCAGTAGGCAACTAAGTATTACGTCCCTAAAACCTACATAATATCCTTTTAGTATCCTTGCTTCAAGAACTTGTTTTATATCAGTTATAGCTTTAGTACAATGACCAACTTCATCTTGCAAGTCCAAAGGAACAGTGAATGGCAGTCTACACTGCAGACAGCAGAGCTCACAATTTGAATTCAGTCTTGATTTATTAATTGCAGACAGAATTGTACTCTATGTCCTCGAATTTTGTCAAGAGGAAGTGACAAAAAACATTCCTTGATGTCTGTGCTGACTACTGCCTTCGATCTACACTGCGGTCAGCAGGGCTCACAATTCAGATCGAGTCGCGATTGCAGATGACGCAGTCCAATAGGCAAGACACATTGCATCATCGCTGGCTGCGCACATGCTGAGTGCCACACCTACCACTAACTCTATGCAGCTCAAGTGAACGCCACGTGGCTGTGGACTCTTCCTGACCACTGCCTCCGGCCTACACTGCGGTCAGCAGGGCTCACAATTCAGATCGAGTCGCGATTGCAGATGACGCAGTCCAGTAGGCAAGAGACATTGCATCATCGCTGGCTGCGCACACGCTGAGCGCCACACCTACCACTAACTGTATGCAGCTCAAGTCAACGCCACGTGGCTGTATGCCCTTCCTGACCGCTGCCTCCGGCCTACACTGTGCTCAGCAGGGCTCACAATTCAAATTCAGTCTTCATTCATTAATTTCAGAGTCCAGTAGGCAACTAACTATAACGTCCCTGAAACCTACATATTTCGACAGTGTATTCCATAAATGTTTCATCTTTTGTTCCATACACCTACACTGCGGTTAGCAGAGCTCACAATTTAAATTGAGACATGATTTATTTATTGCAGACAGAATTGTACTCTATGTCCTCGAATTTTGTAAACAGGAAGTGACTAAAAGCATTCTTCGATGTCTGTGCTGACTACTGCCTTCGATCTACACTGCGGATAGCAGGGCTCACAATTCACATCGAGTCGCGATTGCAGATGACTCAGTCCAGTAGGCAACAGACATTGCTCCCAGTGCGGCTCGCCCGCACCACGCATCATCGCTGGCTGCGCACATGCTGAATGTTTCTCATGCCCCTATCTCAGTGCAGCACAACTCATGGACCCTTTATGATACAATGTTTTTTGTATAATTTCACATCTGCTGCCCCTACCTCAGTGTACCACAAGTCATGGACCCTTTACGATACAATCTTCTATGTATTATTTCACATCTGTTGCCCCTACCTTAGTGCAGCACAAATCATTGACCCTTTATGATTGAATCTATGTGTCTGATCCAATGATTACTGTTGAACTTGTTGCCAGCACCAACCATTCCCGGAGGGCTGGCTTACACTCACCCCACACGCATCCAGCACAGACGTCACTGGACATGTGACCCTGGTAATAAAAATGAGTCGAGCGCACGTGCCCGTACCCAGTTCCACTATCTATCTGTGTCCGTGTGTTCATTATGTATGCAAGATGCCGCCCCTGGGCCCTACCACATTACATTGTGCTGTGGACAGCGTATGCAACCATGTTACTCTGGCAGTGGGGAAAACTTCGGTTATGTAACTTTCTCTTGGTCATTGTACAAGTACGTACGTAGAGACTGGATCATTACAGTACTGCAAGGAGAGTGTATAGTGAATTTATAAGTGCTTGGGGATTGGCAGAGTAATTCTATAAGTACATATGTTGGCGCAGCCTAACCCCGAACACAAGCTTGGCTCTAATTGGCTGCCATCCATGTGCCAAAAACTGAAACTTAAACTTTCCATGGCCCTGTATTGCTACAGCTGCAACACTCCACTGAATGTGAAATAAACATTCATATACACACAGGTGTGTCATGTCCACCATCTTTCATGTGTGGAACTATGGATGAATGTAGGGTCAGTGATTCCCCGTACCTTCCATGTTGGCCATGTTGTGGGACTTGGCTCACAGAGTGACACATTGGCGCTTGCAACCCGGGTGACGTCAGCACTACAACAGGGACACCCGCATCAGTTGATTCCTCATACAGACCAGGACGGAGCCACGCCCATAGCTCCGGAGTCATTCTTCACAGCCTCACGCAGGACTGGCATACGCCAGGCCAGCCCACTCCGCTTACGCTTACAGGGAAGGACAACAACGCTACATGGCCCAGATTTTCATTACACTGATCTGCTGGTCACACCCTAGTTGTCAGTATGCCACAGCCACTCCCTCACGGCTAGTATACACCCACACCACACCCATCCAGCACACGTGTCACAAGACACGTGACCCTGCCAATAAAAAAGACCAGGCGCACGTGCTCGACGCCATTTCAGAGTTGCTCGCACCGGATACACTGCGGCCGGCACAGGCACACCAGCACGGGACGGTGACTTTCGGTCCACTGAGGTACGGGTACCGTAACTGCTGAGCAGGTGTGCAGCCTGCGGTGATGGCCCGTCCCGGCGGCCTGGACAGCTCAGGTTTTGTGTGCCCTGCTGGACTGCAGTGTAGGCCTGAGCCATCAGACAGCGCAGGCCTACTGCCACGTGGCGTCGCCTCGCTGGTCACAGAGTTAATGTCACCGCAAGGGCTGAGCGGGTGTGCAGCCTGCGATGAAAAGCCCGGTGCACTGGTATGTCCTCTGCCATGGCGAAATCAAGACCCAGCACCAAATGTGAGACCTGGTGGCCTGCGGAGCGGGGCTGCATGACATGCAGGGTGCTTGTCTGCGGGCCCAGGGCTTGGGGCTTGCAGTGGCACAAAGTAGGCCCTCTTTTCTACACGCAAGTTGCGAAAGGTGAGCAGAGAGGCTTGTTAGTGCAGCGGTGGGCAGTCACCTCCGGGCAGTGGGAGTAGATGGGGTGCAGCAGCCTGGGTGCGCAGCGGCGGACATTCACCTCCGGGCAGTGGGAGTGGATGGGGTGCAGCAGCCTGGGTGCGCAACAGCGGGCAGACACCTCTGGGCAGTGGAAGTGGATGGGGTGCAGCAGCCTGGGTGCACAAAGGCAGGACAGAGAATTAGGCGTGTGCAGTTGTATGTATTCTGCCATTACTGATTCCATACTACGTTTCAGATGACTAAGCTTGAGGGCTCCACTATGTCCCGGCAGGTGGTTGGAGACACATCGGTGACAGAAAGGTGAGCTGGGAGGGTTTTGTCCACAGTGTCGGCACTCACTGTCCCTCTCCATCTCTTCCTTTCTCTCCCTCACACTCTTTCTCTCTCCCATCCTCTCTCTCTCACTCTATCTCTTCCTCTCTCTCACACAGTTTTTTTCTTTCTCTCTCTACCTCTCTCTCTCTTTCTCTCTCTCTCACTCTTCCTCTGTTTCTCTCTTCCTCTTTCTCACACTTTCTCTCTCTCTTCCTCTCTCTCACTGTTTCTCTCTCTCTTCCTCTCTCTCTCACTCTTTCTCTCTGTCTACCTCTCACTCTTTCTTTCTTTCTCTCTCTCTTCCTCTCTCTCTCTCCTTTGATGGACGCATGACGCACAATCTTATCTTGCTTTTTGTCTAGCAGGCTGTGATTCACAGATTGACGACCCCCCCCTGACACGGACCTCCCGCCACGAGGCGATGACTTCAGTTCCACTGAGTTAGTGCCACCAGAGCTGAGTGCGTGTGCAGCCTGCGATGATGCATGGCCATCCTGCAATCAACACCCGCTCTGAATTGTGAGCTCGGCTTGACCGCGTGTACGCAACTTGCGCCTGAGGAGGTTGCTTCAGCACGTGGTGGACCCTCTTCGACACACGCCGGTGGCGGAAGGTGAGCAGAGAGCCTTGTTTCCGCAGCAGCGAGCAGTCACCTCTGGGCGGTGGGAGTGGATAGTGTGCAGCACCCTGGGTGCACAAGAGCAGGCAGACACCTCCGAGCAGTGGAAGTGGATGGGGTGCAGCAGGCTGGGTGCACAGGAGTGGGCAGACACCTCTAGGCAGTGGGAGTGGATGGGATGCAGCACTCTGGGTGCGCAGGAACAGGCAGTCACCTCCGGGCAGTGGGACTGGATGGGGTGCACCAGCCTGGGTGCACAGCAGCGGGCAGACACCTCTGGGCAGTGGGAGTGGATGGGATACAGCAGCCTAGGTGCGCAGAGGCGGGCAGACACCTCTGGGCGGCAGGAGTCGATGGGGTGCAGCAGCCTGGGTGCGCAGGGGAAAAACAGAGAATTAGGCGTGTGCAGTTGTATGTACTCTGCCATTACTGATTCTATACTATGTTTCAGATGACTAAACTTCAAGACTCCACTATGTCCCGGCACGTGGTTGGAGACACACCGGTGGCAGAAAGGTGAGCTGTAAGGATTTTCTCCACAGTGTCAACACTCACTCTCCCTCTCAATCTCTTCCTTTCTGTCACTCACACTCTTTCTCTCTCTCTCACTCTGTATCTCTTCCTTTCTCTCTCTCACACTCTTTCTCTCTTTCTATGTCTCTTCATCTCTCTCTCATTCTTTCTTTCTCTCTCTCTTCCTCTTTGTCACACTCACTCTTTCTCTCTCTCTCTCACACTGTTTCTCTCTTTCTCTCTCACTTCCTTGTATCTCACTCTTTCTCTCTTTCTCTATCTCTTCCTCTCTCTCTCACACTTTCTCTCTTTCTCTGTCTTCCTCTCTGTCTCACTCTTTCTTTCTCTGTCTCTTCCTCTCTCTCACTCTTTCTCTCTCTCCTTTCATGGACGCATGACGCACAATCTTATCTTTCCTTTTGTCTTGCAGGCTGTGATTCACAAATTGTTGAGGGATGACACGCCATACCTGTACCTACTTTTATTTTGTTGTTTTGTTTAAATAAAATGTTTTATATGTAAATCCATAGATGACTGAGATTCTTATTTGTCCAACCTCACATGCATCTTCTTTACACTAATTGTGCGACATCTGCCAATTTGTTACGTTCCAGATTTCCTAACGTTGCTGTCAAATTTGTTTGTGTGGGGGGGGAGGTGAGGGGGGATGGCAGACAAGGGGCTGGTGGTGGGGGGTGTCGGAGCAGTGTTGGGTGTCCGAGCTGCATGATCGTTGGCTCCATTGCATCTGTTGTCATTCACGTATGGCTCTGGGTGGGCTCCCTTTCATATTGCAGGTTGTAGTCCGAATTTACACCAGCTCAGAGCAGGTGTAAACTTTCTGCTACTAACGCACCTTATCGCCTGTTTTGTACTCTCTTCGATGATCTTGCTGGTGGTTGAGACACTTGCGAAGTGATGTGTTCGCTGCTTTTTGCACGAGAACGCCTACTCTACATCTCATTAGCAATATTTGCCGGACTCATCCGTGACGATGCTTTTTGAGGCTGCTATCGCTGGTAAACTGGTGATGTGGGCTGTTTGCTCCAGCTTGTGAATGGTGCGCTAAATTTATCACTATTATGGTTGCGATAAAGTGCCGTTAACTCAGCGATATGTCCTTGAGAATATACCCCTCAGTGTTTGAAAGACTTAAGAAGTTCTCGAGTGCCGCGCTGAGAGCCGCGCACCCATCGCTTTCACAAGTTTGCTATGACAGGGCGGGAGAGAGCGAGGGAGAGAGACGGAGTGAGCTAGCACAAGCAGCGCAAGGCCGCACGGGCACCTGGCTCCACATACCAACATGTGTGTGTGCATCGCCATCCGTGCACAGGCAATTCCCTCACAATGCAGCCCACACACATATCAATCACAGAACATCAGCAATGAAGGCAATGTGGTACAAAACTCCCCTCATACGGGTTCTGTGTCCGGTGTGTGTGGCGGGGTGATGGCTGCATGGCTGTGTTCCCCTGACACATCAGACTGCGTAGGTGATGGGGCTGCATCAGATGTCATCCAGCACCTATGCAAAAACAATGTCTGGCTCACAGAGGCGGAGCTTGCCAAAGGGATACACCCCCGCACATAACACACCTTCTTAATTTCTAATTTACCTTCCTAGTTGGTATGCAGATTTCAAATGTCACAAATGCATGCAATTCTTTTCTTGTCACACAGTACATGTAATGCACCGCTTTCATCCAGAATGGAACCAGTAATGGCACAATTTCCCTGTTGCTCCACACATAAATCCATGTAAAGAACAAATCAGAATAGTTCCTTATTTTTTTTAGATTGCAAAACCTCTCTTTATTGCTTATTTTTGAACTTTCCATATAAACAGTTTTTTTAAGGACACATACAAGTGAAAAGTTCAACGTATTGTATCAACACTTTCTAGAACATTCTACGACATGTGCAGGTTAACAGTTCATCATTTTTTTAAACCTACCGATATATTTTTTTGCAACATTTTCTCAAACATTTAAGGGCACGTGCAGGTCAAAAGTTCACCATTCTTTCAAGTTTGAACTGCACCTTCCAAATACAATTAGCAGGTGTGGTTGAGCTGAGCAAATTTCATCCTATAATATGTACTCCACGTATAAACTGCTTTTTATTAACCAATCACAAAGATGCTTTTCATCAAAACTAAAATACACCCTACTTTTTAGGACACAATACATTTCATCTCCCAATCGGTTAACGTTTTGTATGTGAAAAAAAGAAGTTCCCCATGTTTAAACATATCTCTCATTCTACGAACGGACTGCATGAGCTACAGACATTTATCCATATCTTCTAGCCATACCTTCAAAATGCTAGTGTGAATTGTAGGACATAGCTATGTTTTCTGGTGCAAGAGGTATGCAGAACAGAGACGTATTGACTTAGACCTAGGTTTACAAAATGTGCACATTAAATGGTTTGCACAGAGAGGATTGAAGTGGCACCCATTGCTCCCTTTGGTTAAAACCTGTTTGCATCTCCAACACCCTGATCTCATGATTGTGCACTGTGGTGGTAACGACCTAGGCACATTGACTGGGGTAGGTTTGGAAATGCTTATGAAGGACACCTTTGGACAATTGATGTTACTTTTGCCTCAAACTGTCTTTGTATATTCCAATATATGCCAAAGACAGAAGTGGAAATGGTCAAACCAATTTTGTCATAAAATTGAAAAATCTAGGAAGAATGTCAACAAAGCTGTGTCTGCATACCTCAGAGACCATAGAATGGGGTCGATCTACAACAACAACATACGTTTTGATATGGCTGATATCTACAGAAGTGATGGAGTACACTTCACAGATGAGGGAAACCGAGTTTTCCTGATTAACCTGCTCCCGTCTGTATCTCCCACAGACCAACCAAAGGTATTGTGGATTGTGGTTCCACTCCGTGTTTTGCAATTTCCAGACAGCTACCAGCCGACTACCGGTAGCAGTGTGAGGAGGACGCCACTTTGCTCCACTTTGCTCCGCCGCATTGCCGCCTCCCAGGATTGCCCAGAATTGCTGCGAGGCCCCTGCGACTGTGAACTGCGGCCTCCCGCACCCCCTGCCTCAGAGTAAGCTGTGAGGAGCGGCGGCAGAGCGGCAGAGAGGTCGGAGCACTGCCGCGTTCCTGCAGATAGCAGTCTGCGGTGCCCGCCTCTCCCCCGTGGTGTCGGCCTATGCAAGGGGGCTTACACGGAAGCAGATTCGAGTTGCGAGTTGCGGAGCTAAGGAGTCTCGGGGCCCCGGAGTCCCGGTGGATAGTTCCCTCATAGCGGAGCGGAGCGGTCGTGCAGCGGTACAGCGTCCAGTGCCCAGCTGCTCCTTACGGCACCTTGGAGACTCTCCCTGACCCTCCCCTGACACCGGGGGTTGTGGAGAGCGCGGCAGATTGGCCGGAGCCGGTGCCAGAGCTCCTGCGGTAAGCGCGGCCGCCATTAGACGGTGGCCGCAGTGAGTGCGTGCCCTCGGCAGATCGCGGAGGTGGCCCGATTAGATCGGGTGCAGCCTGCGACTCTGCCTAGCGTGCCCCGCTTGCCCTTCCCTTGTCATCTGCTCGTCATCTGCTTGTCATCTGCTTGCCATCTGTTTGCCTTCTGCCCGCTACCTGCTTCCTGCACGCTCCCGGTTCATCTACTCCCGGTCATCTACTGGCCACCCGGTCATCTACTGGCCATCTGGTCATCTACTGGCCAACCACTGTAACTGTCCCACGGTTTGAACTTTATTATACGCTGCCAAAAAACTGTTGAGTGGAATTTCGGGTCAAGAGCGGGCCCGGAGTGGTGAAACAGCGAGGCAGCGAGGGAAAAAGCTGGTGGGTAGGTGAGCCTAGAACACTGATATACTGAAGACGAGTGATCTATAAGCACTGTTGCCAGGAATTTGTATTCTTCCTTCTTTTCTCCCTCCCCGTCTAAGTGATCAAGTGCTCAATTGTTCAACTGTTTAACTGTGTGGTGGCAGTACTAAACTAGGCAAACTTGAAACCCAGAGCGTGATGGCTTCTAGGAAGTTGCGCTCAGGGCGTGTGCTCTCCTCCTCACCAAGTCACAAACTGCAAAGATCGTTTAGCGGCACTAGACAACTACAGCATCTCTGCTATAAATCCCATCCTGTTATAACTGGCTTCTTCCGTAAATTGCCCCGGATTCACCCTGAGGTGGCAGCTGTAGTCCAAGAAGGCCAGACTTTTAATTTTCATTCTGTAAAGCCTTCAATTTCCTCAACCTCCTCTCCATTGCTTTCGCGGACTCGCTGGAACTCCAAGGGAGCCATGCGGGGTGTCAGGTGCAGTCTAGCGGAGGGCCCCGACCTATGGACCAGATTACCGAACGAGTGGAGGATGGCTCCAGTGAGCAACCGTTTGTTGTACCCCCCGGTGCTCCTCTGGACTCTGACCTTCTTGCTAGCCAGCAGAGTCAGTCAGTCATTTTATCAAACAGGACAAAGCAGTCAAGGAATGACAGCATGATCGAGATTATACCAGCTGTTTCTCTAGCCCAAGAGGACCTCCATAAGGGATCAGGCAGGGTCGGCGAGTCGGATGCTCGGCTTGGCGCTCCTATGGTGGAGAAGGGAAATCTATGTGAAAAGTCACCGCAAGTGGAAGATTTTACACTCCCGGACATTGACATTGACATTGAAGCTCAAAAAAGGGGCTGGGGTGACCATCTTGACTGTAGGTATAAGGATAATCAGTTAATGAATGGTTACAGGGGAGAAAACACTCCAATCGTAAGCTCCTCTCCTAGGCGTCTCTCTTTGCCTCTCTTATACTGTAGTACAAGCCACCTGATTGGTACCTCTATGGAGTCTGCACATGATGTATTCTTGCCTGATTCTCAACAGAAATGGGGAAATGAGAGAGAGGGTGCGCCCTCAGAATATCTTGTTTGTATTGAAAACATTTTAAACTCCATATTGTCCTTATTAGAAAAGTCTGTACTGAGTTCTGATCACATACTGGAAATGATTTCCGTAATGTTATTTGAAGTGCATAAGATAAATAAGTCAGTCACCACTAAACCCTTCCCCACAATTGCCTCCCAGATGGGAGAATGGCCGAGTGATAGGCCTGCACGACATCCTCCATCGGTTGAGGCGAGAGACGCCTCTGTACAGGCAGGAACCCCCCTTTTCCTAGTGCCCCCCATGGCTCCTGTATGTAATCTCGAAAAGGAAGAGTTATGTTTAAATATATTATTTGAGGAGGTCGAATTGAGTCCCCCTTTGGAGAAGCCCAACTTGAAGATCTTCCCTCTGTTTAGGAAGGGTAGAAGGGGGGGGCGCTGGAGAAATCGGGAAAAACAGGGGCCATGCCAAGCAAACTAAGCAGGTGGGGAGGGTGGAGGGGGAGGTGCAAATCTCTCCAACTACCTCCCGGGTGTATTCCCCTACTCCGCTAGGGAAGAGGGGACAGAAAGTAGGTAAGAGGGATAGCCTAGTAATAAAACATAAGGGGGAAAATATGAAAAAAAAACATAAAAAAATGAGACGATTTTCCAAACGAAAAGCGTCTAAATTGCACTTTTCTCGAATTCTGGAAAACCAGAGTGATATCCACTTAATAAAGGAGAAGGGAGGCCCTGAAACATCATTAGCAGATGGCAATTCAAGAGAACTCATCAGAGCCTCCGCGACATTAACTGGGTGTCTGGGAGACTCTGGACCGGGAGTACCTCCTCCAACTCAGTTGTCTCAGTCCCTCCAAGTAATCAATCCTTCCTACAATGAGTTTGCGGTTCCACTGGGAGGGGAAATACAAATGGGTTATGGGGCTCCCCTCCCTGCAGACAGGGACGGGGGCCATAATCTCCAATGATCCCAGGGTGGGCGGAAACACAGAGGGAGGGCCCCAAGCTCTAATTAGCATGCAGTTTGGGCTGAATAGAACCCATATAGGGACATCATTTCCATCTGATAGAAATATTGAGGCCCAATCCTTAATATGGCTTCATATTCGAAAACCCAACATCATGGTGGGACACAAGTTGCCAGATTCACGGATAGGGTTCCTTTATGGATTCCCTGGAGAGATGCCCCAAAGAAAACCAGTGGGGTACAGACCGGCTTATCTCCCATGGTGGATTTTACCTGGCTATTTGACAATGAATCCACACCAGTAAACAGAGGTTATATTCTCAATTTATTCTCGGAACTGGAGGCATTAAAGTTGATAGCAAGTAAGGATATGTTAAATGTGAAGATTAATGTACATGATACTGTTCCATATTCTAGGGTCACCTTTTGCTCCCTGATAGTGGCCAGTTTGGTCTTGAAAAATTGTGAACATTTTTTAAAACGAGGGCTCGATATAACATCTGTTAATGAATATGAGGAATACCAAAATGCGGGCCCAAAAACCCATTATTTGAAAGTTTCTAGGGCTACCAATTCAGTGGTGCTGAATGCATTGGGCCCCGATACCGAGTATCCTGCTGGGCAATTCCAAAGATATAGTGGTTTCCGTGGACAGGAGGGGGCGCTCAATAAATGTCATGCCCAATGTGCCAGTTGTCCCTCAGGCCTTAGACATAGAAGATGAATCTGCCCAATGGAGTTGGGTTGCAAGAGCCCTGAATAACACTCATTCGGAAGCAGTAAGGAGTGATTCGTTGAGGTAGCCTGGGTGGGCTACTCTTGTCCTGGAATATGACCGGTTTGGGTCTCAATGAAACAAAATTGAATTCTTTGAAAATTATGAACACTTTAATTATATGCCTACAAGAAACGTGGTCTTGCAAAGATTTTGAATGTGATGGATATTTTGTTTACTCTTGCTATGCTAGGCATTCGGATAGGGGTCATGCTAGTGGGGGGGTTTCGATTTTACTTAAAAATTCTATTAACTGGAACCAGAAGGTTTTTTTCCACCCCTCAAACCTATGTATATGTGCGAAGTTGGCATCTCTGGGAGAATCGGGCAGGTCCACCTCTTTCCTCGTGGCGAATATGTATATCCCCCCTGGGAAAAATTCCGATCACTTTTTGCGTGCATTTTTCTCTTTTATTCAGGATATAGTTTTCAGGGAAGAATGCCCCAGAGTGACATTAGTGGGGGATTTAAATGCCAAAATTTCGAACTCTGCATCGGGGATTTATGCAAATACAGATAAAGAGGAAATTTGGCACATTCCCGAGATTTCATTACCAAACAAAGTAAAAACAGATAAGCGGGGGTTTATTTTGCTTGATTGTATTAGAAGCTTAGATCTTGTTATTTTAAATGGGAGAGTGCCCGCTGACAAAACTGCACATTTTACCTTTCACTCACAACACACTCAGAGCCTTTTAGACTATGTGATTGTGTCCTACCAAATGTTTGCGGCTTGTGATAACTTCTTTGTCTGCCCGTCGATATGGAGTGACCATAGCATTGTAGGCATGACAGTGGCTTTTGATCTACCCACATTGGATCTGGGGAATGCTGGTCAGGGCAGGGCCTCCTTTAATAAAGCAAACGGCCTGTCTTTTTGGACGCAAAAAAACATCCTTGAAGTAGGCTCAATTGTGAAGATGGCCCAAGTAGAACAGCAGGGTTTAACTCACTTTAATATTATACCCTTCTTTGAGGCTCAAATGGAGAAGATTTGTAATTTAAGTTCTACATCTTCGGTACCTCGTCTGTGTAAACAGGAAACGTCTTATATGATTTCCTTAAAAAAAACAATTAATCATCTTGTCCGAAAACAGAATATACTTTTTCTCACTGACCGGCAGCGGGAAATCGATCGCCTTAAGCGAATGAAAAGACGTATTATGCTTTGTGAAAAAAGAAGGGAGCTTGATGACAAGTAGATTGGGCTGAGGGAAGCCGCAAGGGCCAAAGACACAAGAAAGTATTGGCTCTTGATCGCGGAATACTGCGATTCAAGGCAGAGGGCACTACCCATACCAATTCCAGAAAAGGACTGGGTGGATTACATCTCCCTATTATATGGAAACAACAGCCCAGTTTCATCCGTGATGACAGATGGGGTTAAACCCGCGTCTATTGAATTTACTGAATTTGGCCCCCGTCAGGAAAGGATGTGGTAGGTTATATAAAGAATGCAAGAACATCCGGCGCACAAGGGCCGGATGGAATCTCGATTGCACTAATTAAAAAGGAACCAGAAGTGTGGGGTGATTTTTTAGAACCTCTTTTTAAACATTGCTTTTTTATGAATACAATCCCCCCCTCTTGGAAGGGGAGCATTATAGTCCCCCTGTATAAAAACGGACCAAAAACGGTACCGACTAGTTTTAGACAGATTGCCCTTCTGGATGCCTCAGGCAAATTATTTGCAAAAAGCATATTAAGCCATCTTCAACAATGGGTTTATGATCAGAATATCCTTCCCCCGGAACAAGCTGGTTTTAGAAAGAACCATGGCACCTTGGCTAATATAGCGGTTGTTCAGACAATTGTAGAGAAATATGTTTTTGTCCGAGGAATGCCAATATATACAGCTTTTATTGATTTTTCCACAGCATTTGACAAAGTGGACCGCCAAACGTTGTGGAGAAAATTTGTTCTCCTTGGCATACCATATCATCTTTTGGGTCTGATTATGGAATTGCATACAGACACGTGGTGCCGGGTTCTGATGGGAGGTTCGCAGGGGCTATCATGTAAAATTAGAACGCACAATGGGCTCAAACAGGGATGCCTATTGGCACCACTTTTATTTTCCCTGTATATTGCTGATCTCCCCGGCACTCTGAACACGGTAAGGGGGGATGCCCCAAAAATTGGTACAATGTCCGTTGGCTCTTTATTATACGCGGAGGATGTTGCAATATTCGATCTAACGCCTATCGGCTTGCAACGCCGGCTAGATGCCTTAAGTAAATATGCAGAGGCTCACTTCTTGAAGATTAATACCGCAAAAAGCAAGATTTTGGTATTTCGTAAGAAGGGGCTTAGAATAAGAAGCAGTTTAAGATGGATGCTTGGTTATGAAAAATTGGAACTGGTTGACTCGTACCTATACTTGGGGAAGGTTTTTTCCAAAACTGGCCGAGATTTGGAGCATATTAAACATTGTGTCAGTAAAGCTGTCTCCCAGGCAAGTGCACTAAACAGATTTTATAAAACTTGCGGGAGACGCCACTTTGGCCATGTTTTATCTGTTTTTAAGGTCAAAATCCCTCCCTCGTTAATATATGCTTCTGAGGTGCTGGACATGAATTATTGGCTTTCTTTCGATAAGGCGGAAGGGCGAATCCTGCGGCAAATTTGTAATCTAAACACCTTGGCAGCCCCACATGCACTGCGCCTCGAATTTGGATTAGTTTCGTCCTTTACCCTATCCTTGGCTGCAGTTCTTAGGTGGGGTAATTCCCTCCTTTTGGGGGAGGAGGGCACACTTAGGGCCGCCCTGAGAATAGAAATTTTTGACACGCAAAAAGAACAATCAACATTTTTTAGGTCTTTTGTACGTGCAAATGACACTTTTGGCCTTAGTTTGAATTCTGCTTCTCCTATGTCCAAATCTGTACTGAAACAACTTCTAAAGAAGTTTAGATCCCCTATTAGTTTGGCGAGAGACGTGGCCTCCAGCCAGTCCAGGTACAGTAATGAGGCGGTCATAGGGAGTGCTTTGGGGAATAAACCACAGCCTTATTTAACTTGGAATATCCCTCATGGGATCAGAAGGCTGATACTCCTACTGAGATTTAACTTGTTGCCGCTAAGAGATGTTACTGGTATCTGGGATAAAACACCTAGAGAGAAGAGAATTTGTGTATTATGTCAGCTGCAAATCCAGGATCTTAATCATGTGCTTTTTGTATGCCCAAAACTGCAAAGTGCTAGGCGATTGTTTTTAAAGCCAGTTTTCATTAAATATAATATCCACTCTGCCCAGGAGGCACGATCTTTGGTTCTGTCACCTCCGAATGAAATGGTTTGTTTTAAGATATATCAATTTTTTTAAATATTTGTGCCTATTTACTAGGAATTCCTTTTATTGTCTTATGTATTTATAGCACTATTTGCACATTTTTTATTATGTCGATAAATGAAATCTACCGGTGGGTTACTTGTCTGTATCATGTATTTTAGCATTTCTTGCACTCCTCTCAGTATGTTTGATATAAGAACTTCCATAGTAATGTATAAGGAAGAATTTTGTATTGTACATAAAGTTTGTCTCTTTTTTTTTTTATCTGATGATGTGTTTTGTGAACCTCCGTAGGAGTTCCATAACAAAATAAAATTAAATTGAATTGAATTGATTAACCTGAAGCTGTGCATCCGCACTTATATGTAGCTCCAACTAATAAACACAAGGGCTCTTTTTAGAGCCGCCTTATATTCCCAATTTTGGCTTGCAGAGTGTCCGCTGCGGTTCGGCTAGCAGAGGGACACCTGCGGGCCGTCGGGCAGGCTCGCAGAGGAAGAGCTGCGGCCCGTGGGCTCAGCTCGCAGAGGGAGACCTACGAGCCGTTGGCTCGCAAAAGCACAGCACTGTACTGGCTCGCAGAGGGAGAGCTGTGGTCTGACTCGCAGAGGGAGACCAACGGGCCAACAGGCCTGCTAGCAGAGACACAGCTATCAGTTAACGGGCTGGCTCGCAGACATACAGCTGCGAGCCCTCCGAGCTGCAATCCGACGGGCTAACTCGCAGAGGGAGAGTAACGGGCTGACGGGCCTGCTAGCACAGACACAGCTACGAGCTAACTAGGTGGCTCACAGAGGTAGAGCTGCGGGCCCGACGGCTTGCAGACACAGAGCTGTGAGCCAACGGACTGGCTTCTAAAGGCATAGCCGCGAGCTGATGATGTGGGGAGAGGGAGCGTAAAAGGAGTATCTCGCACAGACAGACCTGTGGGATATTTTCAGTATTGCCTCACAGAGGTAGAATTACAGATCCGATGCCTTTTAGAGGGAGAGATGCGAGCTGACGGACTGAGTCACAAAATGGCTGACAGCTCGCAGTCGCAGAGCTGCGAGGCGACGGACTGGCTTCTAAAGGCATAGCCGCGAGCTGGTGATGTGGGGAGAGAGACCGTGAAAGGGGTATCTCGCACACACAGAGCTGCGGTATATTTGTAGTGTTGCCTCGCAGAGGTAGAACTACGGACCTGATGCCTTGTAGAGGGAGAGTTGTGAGCTGACGGACTGAATCACAAAATGGCTGCCAACACTTCCTAGTTTCAACAGTTCGCAGCCAATCAGCCGCAAGCTCGTGCTCGTAATGCCGCAGCCAATCAGATGTCAGAATTCTTAAATATTAATATCTGGAAAATTTGATATTTCTCTAAAACTACTGAACGGATTTACCCCATTTAAACAAAAGCGTGCTTTCTGGACCAAGACCTTTCTCTCTGCCAAATTTGGTGTAATTCCGTTCAGCAGTTTGACCTATAGCCTTGTCTAAAGTTTCCTATGGAAATTGCATGGAGAAAACACGATTTGGGACCCCCCTTTTTTTCTTAGCCCCCCCTTGACGAATACCCCCAAACTTTTAGGATAGGAGCTAACCTGAAAAGAGGAACATTTTGGAAAATTTCGTAAAGATTCGTCAAACGACGCCAAAGCTATAAGCACATCAAAAAATGCTTTTCCTATGGAAACGTGGTCCTAACTATAACTATCTACTGGCGACCGCCAGTAGATAATATATATATTATCTACTGGCGGTCGCCAGTAGATAGTTATAGTTAGGACCTATTTTCCATAGGAAATCTGCAACATTCTATTTGAAATAACTCTTGCGTCGGTTGACGAATCTTCGCGAAATTTTCAAACTTTATGGCCCGCTCCGGTCCGCTCCTACCCTGAAAGTTTCGGGGTGATTCGTCAAGCGGGGGCCGAGAAAAAAGGGGGGTCCTAAAACGTGTTTTCCCCATTCATTTTCCCATAGGAAACTTTAGCCACGGCTACAGCCCGAACTGCTGAACGGAATTACACAAAATTTGGCAAAAGGTAGTTCTTGGTTCAGAAAGAACCCTTTTGTTAAATGGTGTAAATCCGTTCAGTAATTACGGAGAAATTAAAAAAATAAGAGTCAAAAAATCAATTTCCCATAGGAAACTTTATGCAAGGCTACAGCCCGAACTGCTGAACGGAATTACACCAAATTTGGCAAAGAGGTAGTTCTTGGTTCACAAAGAACCCTTTTTGTTAAATGGTGTAAATCCGTTCAGTAGTTGCTGAGAAAATCAAAAGTAAAAACACATATATATTTGGGCGGAGCCTAACCACACATGTCATCGTGAGATCTGATTGGCTGTCAGCACTTCATCCTGGAATTGCTGGCAGCCATCTTGGGACCAATATAAATGATAGTACCCCATTGAAATGCATTGTAGTGAATCGAAGATTTTGAGGGTTACCAAAAGGAGAACTATAAAGGGTGATAACAGACTTTAGTTACATTAGAATTCATTTGTTGATGGTACCATACTAATTTCAGGAATTGTGGTGTGTTCTAAGGTGATTTTACCCTGTGAAAAACCTTCTGCTGAGATATCATGAATCATGTTTGAGAGAAAACTATTTTCACATGCTTGTCCCATACAGTTTTGGAAGGTGCTCCAGAAGCTAAAATGAGAGCATATTTTCTGTAAATTCACATTATCTTTCTCAGTCATGTGAGAATGAAGTCTGACATTCTCAGTAAAACATGTACATCCAACAAGGGTAGAGACTGTCAGTTGATTCCTTTGTGTTCTACTGCAGCTTCCCAGAGTGTTCTAAAGAACAACTAGAGTGCTAACAGCCTTACTTATGACAAAAGTATGGCACACCTGAAGCCATCTTGATTGGAATAAACTGGTAACACTTAAAACATTTAATTTAAAAAGGAACAAAATGATGGGGTTCATCTTGTCATAGAAATTATGGTTAGTGCTCTGGAAAGAAAAATTAGGACATGTTTCAAGTGTGATCTCAAATATCTTCCTGTTATATTTCAACAGGAGCAGCCTGTCAGTTGATGCCTTTGTGTTCTACTGCAGCTTCCCAGAGTGTTCTAAAGAACAACTAGAGCGCTAACAGTCTTACCTATGACAAAAGTATGGCACACCTGAAGCCATCTTGATTGGAATAAACTGGTAACACTTAAAACATTTAATTTAAAAGGAACGAAATGATGGGGTTCATTTTGTCATAGAAATTATGGTTAGTGCTGTAGAAAGAAAAATTAGGACATGTTTCAAGTGTGATCTCAAATATCTTACTGTTATATTTCAACAGGAGCAGCCTGTCAGTTGATGCCTTTGTGTTCTACTGCAGCTTCCCAGAGTGTTCTAAAGAACAACTAGAGCGCTAACAGTCTTACTTATGACAAAAGTATGGCACACCTGAAGCCATCTTGATTGGAATAAACTGGTAACACTTAAAACATTTAATTTAAAAAGGAACAAAATGAGGGGGTTCATTTTGCCATAGAAATTATGGTTAGTGCTGTAGAAAGAAAAATTAGGACATGTTTTAAGTGAGATCTCAAATATCTTCCTGTTATATTTCAACAGGAGCAGCCTGTCAGTTGATGCGTTTGTGTTCTACTGCAGCTTCCCAGAGTGTTCTAAAGAACAACTAGAGTGTTACTTATGACAAAAGTATGGCACACCTGAAGCCATCTTGATTGGAATAAACTGGTAACACTTAAAACATTTAATTTAAAAAGGAACAAAATGAGGGGGTTCATTTTGCCATAGAAATTATGGTTAGTGCTGCAAAAAGAAAATTTAGTGCATGTTTTAAGTGAGATCTCAAATCCTCTTCTATTTCATTAGAAAATTCTGACATGCAGACTGAAACAATCACTTTCAATACCAGCAGTAGACTTCCAGTTAACTCCTTGGTGAGCAGTAGCTTTACTACAGTGATCTAATTAACAACTAGAGTGCTAACATTCTGAATTTATGGCAAATGTGTGACACATCTGAATGCCTTCTTGATGGAATCAAAGTAAAAAACTGAAAGCATTTCCTACTGAGGAGACAGCAGTAAATGACGAAATTAGGAAACTTCATAACAAAGAAGTCTTCCAAGATGGCCACCAGTGAAACAAGAGCCCAAATGTAGCACAAATATTACCCAGATGTAGCCCACATATAGCCCAATGACAAAAGTGTGCAAAACACTTTTTATTTTTAGGTTTTTTGCAGTTTTATGTAGTGCAGACTGGTCAGGTATTGGAGCGTTGCATCTTAAAACATGACCCCCCTACACTACAAAAACACCACTGCACTACCCTAAACCCTAAAACACTACCCCCAGCACGACCCCCTACACTACACAAGCACCACTGCACTATCCTAAACCCTAAAACACTACCCCCAGCATGACCCCCTACACTACACAAACACCACTGCACTACCCTAAACCCTAAAACACTACCCCAACACCACTGCACTAACCTAAATCCTAAAACACTACCCCCAGCACGACCCCCTACACTACCCAAACACCACTGCACTACCCTAAACCCTGAAACACCAGCCCCTGCATGACCCCCTACACTGCCCGAACACCACTGCACTTCCCTAAACCCTGAAACACTACCCCCAGCACGCCCCCTACACTGCCCGAACACCACTGCACTGCCCTAAACCCTGAAACACTACCCCCAGCAAGACCTCCTACACTGCCCGAACACCACTGCACTGCCCTAAACCCTGAAACATCACCCCCAGCAAGACCCCCTACACTGCCCGAACACCACTGCCCTAAACCCTGAAACACCACCCCCAGCACGACCCCCTACACTGCCCGAACACCACTGCACTGCCCTAAACCCTGAAACACCACCCCCAGCACGACCCCCTACACTGCCCGAACACCACTGCACTGCCCTAAACCCTGAAACACCACCCCCTGCACGACCCCCTACACTGCCCGAACACGACTGCACTGCCCTAAACCCTGAAACACCATCCCCAGCACGACCCCCTACACTGCACGAACACCACTGCACTGCCCTAAACCCTGAAACACTACCCCCAGCAAGACCCCCTACACTGCCCGAACACCACTGCACTGCCCTAAACCCTGAAACATCACCCTCAGCAAGACCCCCTACACTGCCCGAACACCACTGCCCTAAACCCTGAAACACCACCCCCAGCAAGACCCCCTACACTGCCCGAACACCACTGCACTGCCCTAAACCCTGAAACACCAGCCCCAGCACGACCCCTACACTGCCCGAACACCACTGCACTGCCCTAAACCCTGAAACACCACCCCCTGCACGACCCCCTACACTGCCCGAACACCACTGCACTGCCCTAAACCCTGAAACACCAGCCCCAGCACGACCCCTACACTGCCCGAACACCACTGCACTGCCCTAAACCCTGAAACACCACCCCCTGCACGATCCCCTACACTGCCTGAACACTACTGCACTGCCCTATACCCTGAAACACCACCCCCAGCACGACCCCCTACACTGCACGAACACCACTGCACTGCCCTAAACCCCGAAACACTACCCCCAGCAAGACCCCCTAAACTGCCCGAACACCACTGCACTGCCCTAAACCCTGAAACATCACCCCCAGCAAGACCCCCTACACTGCCCGAACACCACTGCCCTAAACCCTGAAACACCACCCCCAGCAAGACCCCCTACACTGCCCGAACACCACTGCACTGCCCTAAACCCTGAAACACCACCCCCAGCATGACCCCTACACTGCCCGAACACCACTGCACTGCCCTAAACCCTGAAACACCACCCCCAGCAAGACCCCCTACACTGCCCGAACACCACTGCACTGCCCTAAACCCTGAAACACCACCCCCAGCATGACCCCCTACACTGCCCGAACACCACTGCACTGCCCTAAACCCTGAAACACCACCCCCAGCATGACCCCCTACACTGCCCGAACACCACTGCACTGCCCTAAACCATGAAACACCAGCCCCAGCACGACCCCCTACACTGCCCGAACACCACTGCGCTGCCCTAAACCCTGAAACACCACCCCCAGCACGAACGCCTACACTGCCCGAATACCACTGCACTGCCCTAAACCCTGAAACACCAGCCCCAGCACAACCCCGTACACTGCCCAAACACCACTGCACTGCCCTAAACCCTGAAACACCAGCCCCAGCACGACTGGCTACACTGCCCAAAAACCACTGCACTGCCCTAAACCCTGAAACACCAGCCCCAGCACGACCCCCTACACTGCCCGAACACCACTGCACTACCCTAAACCCTGAAACACCAGCCCCACCACGACCCCCTACACTGCCCGAACACTACTGCACTGCCCTAAACCCTGAAACACCACCCCCAGCAAGACCCCCTACACTGCCCGAACACCACTGCACTAAAGCCTGAAACACCACCCCCAGCAAGACCACCTACACTGGCCAAACACCACTGCACTGCCCTAAACCCTGAAACACCACCCCCTGCATGACCCCCTACACTGCCCAAACACCACTGCACTGCCCTAAACCCTGAAACACCACCCCCTGCACGACCCCCTACACTGCCCGAACACCACTGCACTGCCTTAAACCCTGAAACACCACCCCTCAGCACGACACCCTACACTGCCCGAACACCACTGCACTGTCCTAAACCCTGAAACACCACCCCCAGCACGACCCCCTACACTGCCCAAACACCACTGCACTGCCCTAAAAACTGAAACACCACCCCCTGCACGACCTCTTACACTGCCGGAACACCACTGCGCTGCCCTAAACCCTGAACCACCACCCCCAGCACGACACCCTACACTGCCCGAACACCACTGCACTGCCCTAAACCCTGAAACATCAACCCCAGCAAGACCCCCTACACTGCCTGAACACCACTGCCCTAAACCCTGAAACACCACCCCCTACACTGCCCGAACACCACTGCACTGCCCTAAACCCTGAAACACTACCCCCAGCAAGACCTCCTACACTGCCCGAACACCACTGCACTTCCCTAAACCCTGAAACATCACCCCCAGCAAGACCCCCTACACTGCCCGAACACCACTGCCCTAAACCCTGAAACACCACCCCCAGCACGACCCCCTACACTGCCCGAACACCACTGCACTTCCCTAAACCCTGAAACACCACCCCCAGCACGACCCCCTACACTGCCCGAACACCACTGCACTGCCCTAAACCCTGAAACACCACCCCCTGCACGACCCCCTACACTGCCCGAACACTACTGCACTGCCCTAAACCCTGAAACACCATCCCCAGCACGACCCCCTACACTGCACGAACACCACTGCACTGCCCTAAACCCTGAAACACTACCCCAGCAAGACCCCCTACACTGCCCGAACACCACTGCACTGCCCTAAACCCTGAAACATCACCCCCAGCAAGACCCCCTACACTGTCGAACAACACTGCCCTAAACCCTGAAACACCACCCCCAGCAAGACCCCCTACACTGCCCGAACACCACTGCACTGCCCTAAACCCTGAAACACCACCCCCTGCACGACCTCTGACACTGCCGGAACACCACTGCACTGCCCTAAACCCTGAAACACCACCACCAGCACAACCCCCTACACTGCCCGAACACCACTGCCCTGCCCTAAGCCCTGAAACATCAGCCCCAGCAAGACCCCCTACACTGCCTGAACACCACTGCCCTAAACCCTGAAACACCACCCCCTACACTGCACGAACACCACTGCACGTCCCTAAACCCTGAAACACCACCTCCAGCAAAACCCCCTACACTGCCTGAACACCATTGCTCTGCCCTAAATCCTGAAACACTAGCCCCAGCACGACCCACTACACTGCCCGAACACCACTGCACTGCCCTAAACCCTGAAACACCAGCCCCAGCATGACCCCCTACACTACCAGAACACCACTGCACTGCCATAAACCCTGAAACACCAGCCCCAGCACAACCACCTTCACTGCCCGAACACCACTGCACTGCCCTAAACCCTGAAACACCAGCCCCAGCATGACCCCCTACACTGCCCGAACACCACTGCACTGCCCTAAACCCTGAAACACCAGCCCCAGCACGACCCCCTACACTGCCCGAACACCACTGTACTGCCCTAAACCCTGAAACACCAGCCCCAGCACGACCCCCTACACTGCCCGAACACCACTGCACTGCCCTAAACCCTGAAACACCACCCCCTGCATGACCCCCTACACTGCCCGAACACCACTGCACTGCCCTAAACCCTGAAACACCACCCCCTGCACCACCCCCTGCACTGCACGAACACCACTGCACTGCCCTAAACCCTGAAACACCACCCCCTGCACCACCCCCTACACTGCCCGAACACCACTGCACTGCCCTAAACCCTGAAACACCACCCCCAGCAGGAACCCCTTTACTGCTCGAACACCACTGCACTGCCCCAAACCCTGAAACACCACCCCCAGCACGACCCCCTACACTGCCCGAACACCACTGCCCTAAACCCTGAAACACCACCCCCTGCACGACGCCCTACACTGCCCGAACACCACTGCACTGCCCTAAACCCTGAAACACCACTGTAGGAAGGTGGAATCTGACTATATGGTTGCCCCCACTTTTTTATGGTGTTTTGCTGGTTTATGACTTAGTTGGACTGGGATCCTGCTATTCAGGGCCCCAGTCTATCTGCTTTCTCTGTAAAAGGTTTCCATGTGCCTTAGACACATCTCTGATTGGAATCTGGAGTGCCCTTATAAGTCCCTAGTATATGGTATACTATGTACCAAGGGCCTAGGTACCTCAGAGGCCTACCAGGGGCTGCAGCATGTATTATGCCACCCCTGGAAAGCCATCCAAACTGACACCACAGGTCTGCTACTGCAGCCTGGGTAATGTGGTGCATGCACCCCTTACTGTGATATAGGTTACCTATATCACTAAATACATACACACATATAAACCTATAAGTCACTCCTAAGGCAGGCCTTATCAATCCTAAAGGCAGAGTGCATGGTTCCTATGTGAGAGGGTGCCCCTGCATGCATTCGGAGACCCTTCTCTGATGCTGTTTGTAGTGCAGCCTGACCATATACTCTTAAGCGCATTATAACCTCGCGTTAAATGCTAACTTTGGAATGGCTGCACCTAAACATGTCGTGTTTGGTGTCAAACATCTTGGAATACTACCCCTCGCCAATTCTGGCGGCGGGGGTAGCATTCCACCCTTCTAGAGGGAAAGACATGTTAACTCTGGCTAGCCCGGTAACTTCTTTCCAAAGCCCTGGCATCACAAAATGGATGCTGCTGCCACAGACACGAGTCTGGCCTCCTGCTGCTGGACGAAACTCCGGCAGGGGAGGCCTGGACAATAGGGTTCCTGTCCCAGGGAGGTGTGACCACCTCCCCAGACAGGATAATGTGTATTGGGGCTGGGCGGGAGCACTTTCGGGTGCTTTGAAGTCCTGCACTGGGGGCACATTTGGTGTCCCTGTGCATACCCCAGTTCAAACCGGATCAGGGGCTTGCAGCCCCTGCTTTGGCGCGAACTGGACAAAGGGAAAGGGGTGTAGCCACCCCTCTGCCCTGACCCACCCATAGGTGGGGCCACAGAGTAGTCCAACCCCTATCTTTAGTATAAAGGTAGGAATCCAGTCCTTAGGACTTTAGATTTTACCTGGACGAAACTCTGAAACGAAATCCTGGACCTTCGACGCTCTACGACAAGATTAGAGGACTGAAGAATCTCCCTTGGGGTCAAGGAGTGACTCCCCTGCTTGGCAGGCACCAAAGAAGCATCTGTCCAGTTCGCATTTCTGAAGCTCCCGTCAGACGCCGAAGTCATCGCATCACCAGAGGTGGATTCTCAGACTTCTCCGAGGCTACCCTGAGTCCCCAGCAAAGCTGAGGCCCGTGGCTATCGTGGGTGACTTGAGACCGTGACCCCTGGACACTGAGCACATTTGCAAGTGCATCATCTTCTGGGTCTCCCAAGAAGTCGTGCTTTGGGCTCCGAGTAGCCCTAGCCTCCAGCACCACCTGCACCGAAGATCACTGGCCCCCACTCCACGAGTGTGCTGTAAGCCAGATCCATGTGCGGCGTCACGAGGCTCCTTCGCAGTCGCTAGCCCGTTGGCTAGTAGCCCTTAACGAAGGCCAATCCTTTTCTTACTTGGCATCCTAGTTGCTCCAGGCCTGCCCTCACTTACCCTTGCTGGGTGAGTTCCACAGACCTTGCTGGTCTGCACCATCGACGATCTACATCTTAATCAAGACTTGCCGTTGCCAAGGCTTGTTGGGTCCAATCCGGTCGCCGACACCTCAGCACTCGACAAACATCGTGTACCAGCCCGAATCCTGCTCCTGGTTGCCGACAATGCCTCCCGGACCTCGTGGCTGAAGAGCCAAGACGACCGTCAACGCACCTGAAGCACTCGACATCGGTGGGCATCTGTCCATCGCCTTCCTGGTCACTGGCTAGTGACCCAGACTCTGTCCCCTCTGCTTTCAGGTTCACCAGAACTCCGATCCACTCGTGGATCCACCCGGACACTTTTCTCTTGGCCGCCAGCAGCACTTTGCAGCAGATCGCCATTCGAATCGACGACGAAACCCGACCCCGAAAGGCACCTATGCACCCGGCTTCCCTGGGTGAGGTAACACGAGTACTCCGGTGCTCCCGTGGGTAGAGACTCTTCAAAGTCCTAGATCTCAAAGGGTTTTGTCCTAGTCCTCTTTTAAGTGTCCCTTTCCTCTATTTTCCCGATCCCGACTTTCTCCATAGAAGTTAACGGCGTATCGCGGTTGTGTATTTACACTGCACGCGTCTCCCGTGGGTCCCCTGTGTCACTACCTTGGGTGGTTCCTTGTGGTCCAAGCACTTCTAGAGGCTCTAGGCCTAGTGTCTAGTTCAGTCGTGGTTCGCATACCACTTTATTGGTATATGGTTTGGTACGCCCCTAGGGCCCAAACGTGTATTTGTGCTATTACTGTGATTTAATATCTTATAACTTATGTACTTCGAACTCTAGCCTCATAAAGAGACTAGAGGGGTGTGTTTAGCAATAAATACATATATTTTGAATATATACCTGGTGTGGTGCTCTTTCATTTGATCACTCAAGAGATTATAGACTGGTAAAACAAGCTGCTTTACATTCCTTCAAGACTTAGCCTGAAGGCTGCTCTTCATAGCTACCACTAGGATAGCTTTCAATAAGGTTGTCTTTAACCTATCTCCAATAAGGGGTTGTTTGGACTGGTGCAAGGTGCCCACTATAATTAGTGGACAGCATATGCCAGGCCAACTTCTCACAACCACCCCCTACACTGCCCGAAAACCACTGCACTGCCCTAAACCCTGAAACACCACCCCCAGCACGACCCCCTACACTGCCCGAACACCACTGCACTGCCCTAAACCCTAAAACACCACCCCCAGCATTACCCCCTACACTGCCCAAACACCACTGCACTGCCCTAAACCCTAGAACACTACCCCCAGCACGACCCCCTACACTACCCGAACACCACTGCACTACCCTAAACCCTAAAATATTACCCCCAGCACAACCCCCTACACTACCCAAACACGACTGCACTGCCCTAAACCCTCAAACACTCCCCCAGCACGACCCCCTACACTACCCGAACACCACTGCACTGCCCTAAACCCTAAAACACTCCCCCAGCACGACCCCTACACTACCCGAACACCACTGCACTGCCCTGCTCTAAACCCTAAAACACTCCCCCAGCACGACCCCCTACACTACCCAAACACCACTGCACTGCCCTAAACCCTAAAACACTACCCCCGCATGACCCCCTACACTACCCTAAACCCTAAAACACTACCCCCGCACGACTCCCTACACTACCCAAAGACCACTGCACTACCCTAAACCCTAAAACACGACCTCCTACACTACACAAACACCACTGCACTACCCTAAACTCTAAAACACTACCCCCTACACTACACAAACACCACTGCACTACCTTAAACCCTAAAAAACTACCCCCAGCACGAACCACTAGACTACCCAAACACCACTGCACTACCCTAAACCCTAAAAAACTACCCTCAGCAGTACCCCTACACTACCCAAACACCACTGCACTACCCTAAACCCTAAAACACTACCCCCAGCAGTACCCCCTACACTACCCAAACACCACTGCACTACCCTAAACCCTAAAACACTACCCCCAGCACGACCCCCTACACTACCCAAACACCACTGCACTACCCTAAACCCTAAAACACTCCCCCAGCACGACTCCCTACACTACCCAAACACCACTGCACTACCCTAAACCCTAAATCTACCCCCAGCATGACCCCCTACACTACACAAACACCACTGCACTACCCTAAACCCTAAAACACTACCCCCAGCACGACCCTCTTCACTACCTAAACACAACTGCACAATTTGTTACAGGCGTTGCAACGCAGGCCTGTGGTGCTTACTGGAAGTACCTAGTGGGCTAGTTGGGCCCCAGGGACCCTCAGGATTCAAGGTGACCTAATCCCCCAACTTAAAACGCACCACGGGGCGCGTTTGCACAGTGGTGAAGGGAGGGGCGGGGCCTCAGGTGACATGTGCGCAAACACGCCCTGTGGTGCGTTTTAAGTTGGGGAATTAATTCCCTTTGAATCCTGAGGGACCCTGGGGGCCAACTAGCACACCAGGTACCTTCAGTAAGCACAACAGAGTTGCGTTGCAGAGAGGTGAAAAAAGGTGCATGGCCTCGGAACGCCTCTCTGCAACTCAGCTCTGTGGTCCTAACTGTAGGTACCTGGGGGCTAGTTGGGCCCCAGGGACCCTCAGAATTCAAGGGGACTTAATCCCGCAACTTAAAACGAGCCACGGGGTGCGTTTGCACACATGTCACCTCAGGCCCCCCTCCCTTCACCACTGTGCAAACGCGCCCTGTAGCGCATTTTAAGAGGTAGTTTTAATCCCCTGCCCTATTATGTACTAGGGTCTTGCAGAGGAGGTCATGCTAATCACAGGGGTACCCCAACGCATAGTGTTCCCTAGTGTATGTAGGTGTTTTCACTGTATTCTAAGTGTCTTTTAGCATAGCACTGGCTCTGGTTAGTCAGAGTCAGTTACCACCAGTACCCGTCTGAAAAAGTTGTGGGCACAGGATGATTTTGCAACAAGGCCTCTTTCTGCTCCTCTGTTGGTTCTTTCTGCACATCTTTTGCTTCTTTCTGTGCGTTTTTTCTTCTTTCTTCACATGTCCTACCTCTGTAGGCATAGTTAGAAACTAGCATTTAAAAAAACCTTTGAAATTCACTTAAAAAATCATAGGTTTCAGGCACGTTATAGTTAGAAATTAGCATTTAAAAAACCTTTGAAATTCACTGAAAAAACCATAGGTTTCAAACACGTTATAGTTAGAAATTAGCATTTAAAAAACCTTTGAAATTCACTGAAAAAACCATAGGATTTAGGGACAGTTATAGTTAGTTGGACATTTCACTTGTACAAAACCATAGAAATTCCCCCGTTATAGTTAGTTCAGCTAACTATAACTCGCGCCCCCGCAATGCACTGCTGATGACGTCACATATTACATCACTCATGACATGGTCAGTGACATCACTGATGACATCACTGATGACATCTCAAATGACATCACTGATGACATCATCCATGTGATAATTTCATGCATCTTCTCACACCCTAATATAACTTTTGATACACCCACTCTAAATTACAGACTGCCATTCTCAAAACCATAGACACTCCAACACCAAAAACTACATACCCACTCACTGATTCTTAGGTCTACACACACATCCACTCACTCACCCGTACAGTCACTCATACTTAGTCACTCAGTACAGGACTATCATATGCACTCATACACCTATATAAACACTCACACACCGCCACTCATCCATAGAGATACTCACACACCTAGTCAGTCATGCAAAAAACTTAATCACACACCCATTTACTCACCTATACAGTTATACACACACCAGCTCATTTACTCATACAAATACTAGCACATTCTTACGCTCTTATACAATCACTGATACAAGTACACACTCATCCATACAGCCACTCTCACAATCACACACTCTCACTTATAGCCATTTATATACTCCAACACACATATATACTGCCTTTCACATATGTAGTTACTCACACATGTACCACTGAGATATACATTCAATCACTAACACACCCATACACACACTCACCCACCCATACAGTCCATCACAGATGCACTCTTGAAACCATGCACCCAGTGAATCACCAACTCACACATCTATGCACAGAGTCACACACACCCCACCCACACAAACACTCAGGCACCCATACAGATACTCAGACAATCAATCAATAACCCATGTAGACACTCATGTAGCTATTCAGAAAGCTCATGCAGCCGCTTACAAACCAACAGACAGACGGATACAGACATTCACACAGTTTAGTCACTAACCCATGCATTCAGTAAGATACATTTAATCACTCACTTGTAGAGTCAGTCACTCACGTACTAAATCATCCATTCAGACACTTATACATCCACTCATTCTTCAATACGCCTTTCCCTATATATATTAAACATATTTAAACTTTACAGAAACACACAGTCACTGGATGATGTCATCAGTGATGTCATCAGTGATGTCATTTGAGATGTCATCAGTGATGTCACTGACCATGTCATGAGTGATGTAATATGTGACGTCATCAGCAGTGCATTGCGGGGCACGAGTTATAGTTAGCTGAACTAACTATAACGGGGGAATTTCTATGGTTTTGTACAAGTGAAATGTCCAACTAACTATAACTGTCCCTAAAACCTATGGTTTTTTCAGTGAATATATATATATATATTATCTACTGGCGGTCGCCAGTAGATAGTTATAGTTAGGACCTATTTTCCATAGGAAATCCGCGACATTCTATTTGAAATAACTCTCTTGCCGGTTGACGTATCTTTGCGAAATTTTCAAACTTTGTGGGGCGCTCCGGTCCGCTCCTACCCTGAAAGTCTCGGGGGATTCGTCAAGCAAGGGCTGAGAAAAAGGGGGTCCCAAAACGCGTTTTCCCCATTCATTTTTCCATAGGAAACTTTAGACACGGCTACAGCCCGAACTGCTGAACGGAATTACACCAAATTTGGCAAAGAGGTAGTTCTTGGTTCAGAAAGAACCCTTTTGTTAAATGGTGTAAATCCGTTCAGTAGTTGCTGAGAAAATCAAAAGTAAAAGTACATATATATCTATGGGCACGGAGGATCCGCGCACCCTGAGCGCACCCTGCGCGCACCGTCCCGATCACGAGCTGCATGCTAATTGGCTGTCAGCTGGCTGTCAACATTCGGATTCAGGAAATGTTGGCAGCCATTTTGTCCCTCGGTAGAACCGAGGGACAGAAACAAGTGCGCAAAGCGCAAAAAGGGGGGCAGGATAGAAACACCCTGACCCCCTAGGTCTGCTCAGGGGGTCCCACAAGGACCCCCTGGGCAGAAAAAAGCATTTTTTTTTTTTTAAATCGGCAGGATGTGCTCAGGGTGCGCGGATCCTGCCGATTAGGAAAAAAAAACAGAAGAAAAAAGTGCGCAAAACGCACAAAGGGGGCAGGGTAGAAACACCCTGACCCCCTAGGTCTGTTCAGGGGGTCCCACAAGGACCCCCTGGGCAGAAAAATGCATTTTTTTTTTAAAAAATCGGCGGGGTGGCCCAAGTCCCGGGGGCATGCGGGGGGTGGGTTTATAGTTAATGGGGCCCCGGGGACCGCCACCCCCCGGGGCTTTATGAAAAAAATGGTGCGGGAGGGCTCTCCTGCCCTCCCGCAGCCCCGGGGACCGCCACCCCCCGGGGCTTTGTTTTTTAAAATTTAATAACGTGTGGGGGGGCTCAGCCCCCCTACACGCCCCGGGGACCACCACCTCCCCGGGGCACTTAGAAAATAAATGTGGGGGTCCGTTACGGACCCCCAGAGCCCTGGGGACCACCACCTCCCCGGGGCTGTGCAAATCAAGGGAGGGGGGCCGCGTGGCCCCCCTCCTGGAGCCTGTAATGGCCCTGGGGACCGCCACCCCCAGGGCTGGCTCCTGCAGTGTCCCGGGGTGCCTACCCCGGGACACTGTAGTTTGCTATGACAGGACGGGAGCCTCGCGGCTCCCGTCCTGTCATAGCAAACTTAGTTTGCATTTTGAAAGAGAGAGCAGGAAACCTGCTCTCTCTTTCAAAATGCAAACCAATTGCTTTTCCACATGGGGAGCAGCATGTTAGCTGCTCCCCATGTGGAAAGCAATGCCGGCTCGCGCAGGAGGCGGGGAGCCGGCTGGGACTGTGGGGGATTGGGGACCCCCCACAGTCCCCAACGGAGAGGGCCAGCCCCGGGGGATGGGGTCCCCGGGGCAAGTAGTGGCCCGGGAGGGGGGCCACGCGGCCCCCTTCCCCAAAATTAAAAAAAAAATTAAAAACAAAGGCCGGCACCGGGGGATGGGGTCCCTGGGGCCATAAGTGGCCTGAGGAGGGGGGCAACGCAGCCCCCCTCGAAAACTATAAAAATTAAAAAAAAAGGCCATGCCCCGGGGATGGGGTCCCCGGGGCCGATTGAGGCCTCGGGAGGGGGGCCACGCGGCCCACGTCCAAATTGTTTTTTTTTTTTTTTTTAATAAATAGGGGGCAGGCCCTGGGGGATGGGGTCCCCAGGACCAATAAATTAGAAAAAGAAGGGGGGCCACACAGCCCCCTTCTTAAAAAACAAAACAAAAAAACACCTGCATCGCGCCGGAGGCCACGCCCCTTCTTTCAACACTCTGAAAACACGCCCCTGGCGCGTTTGCAGATGGGGAACGAATTCCCCTTGAATACTAGGGGTCCCTGGGGCCAACTAGCCCACCAGGAACCTCCAGTATGCGCCAGGGGCTGCGTTGCAGAGAGGTGTACAGAGGCCACGCCCCTTTTACACCTCTCTGCAACGCAGCTCTGTGGCGCTTTGGAGGTACATGGAGGGCTAGTTGGTCCCCAGGGACCCTCAGGATTCAAGGGGACTTAATCCCCCAACTTAAAACGCGCCACGGGGCGCGTTTGCACAGTGGTGAAGGGAGGGGGCAGGGCTTCAGGTGGCATGTGTGCAAACAGGCCCCGTGGCGCGTTTTAAGATGGGGAATTAAATCCCTTCAATCCTGAGGGTCCCTGGGGGCCAACTAGCCCAACAGGTACGTCCAGAAAGCGCCACAGAGCTGCATTGCAGAGAGGTGCAAAAAGGGGCGTGGCCTCTGAACACCTCTCTGCAACGCAGCTCTCTGGCGCATACTGGAGGTACAGGGTGGGCTAGTTGGACCCCAGGGACCCTCATGATTCAAGGGGACTTAATCCCCCAACTTAAAACGCGCCACGGGGCGCGTTTGCACAGATGTCACCTCAGGCCCCGCCCTCCCTTCACCATTGTGCAAATATTCCTCTAAAATCAGCCGAACTACGAATTCCTATTTACTCACCTGTTATCAGGAGAGACCTCAGTGCTGCATCTTTCAGCCCAGTACTGATCCTGAAAAGTAATTTTAACCGTACTTACCAGTAACTTGAATTTCCTTCCATAGGATATCATTGACTGGTTTCACTTGGAAATTCTTCTAAGTGTGGAGTTTTGGAACTTTATAATATTCCTCTAAAATCAGTCGAAATACGAATTCCGATTTACACACCTGTTATCAGGAGAGATCTCAGTGCTGCATCTTTCAGCCCAGTACTGATCCTGAAAAGTAATTTTAACCGTACTTACCAGTAACTTGAATTTCCTTCCATAGGATATCATTGTCTGCTTTTTGCTGAAAAAGTTTCTAAGTGTCGATTTTTGAAACATACAAATATTCCTCTAAAATCAACCGAAATACGAATTCCGATTTACTCACCTGTTATCAGGAGAGACCTCAGTGCTGCATCTTTCAGCCCAGTACTGATCCTGAAAAGTAATTTTAACCGTACTTACCAGTAACTTGAATTTCCTTCCATAGGATATCATTGACTGGTTTCACTTGGAAATTCTTCTAAGTGTCGATTTTTGAAACTTTATAATATTCCTCTAAAATCAGCCGAAATACGAATTGCGATTTACTCACCTGTTATCAGGAGAGACCTCAGTGCTGCATCTTTCAGCCCAGTACTGATCCTGAAAAGTAATTTTAACCGTACTTACCAGTAACTTGAATTTCCTTCCATAGGATATCATTGTCTGCTTTTTGCTGAAAAAGTTTCTAAGTGTCGATTTTTGAAACATACAAATATTCCTCTAAAATCAACCGAAATACGAATTCCGATTTACTCACCTGTTATCAGGAGAGACCTCAGTGCTGCATCTTTCAGCCCAGTACTGATCCTGAAAAGTAATTTTAACCGTACTTACCAGTAACTTGAATTTCCTTCTATAGGATATCATTGACTGGTTTCACTTGGAAATTCTTCTAAGTGTCGATTTTTGAAACTTTATAATATTCCTCTAAAATCAGCCGAAATACGAATTGCGATTTACTCACCTGTTATCAGGAGAGAACCCAGTGCTGCATCTTTTAGCCCAGCACTGATCCTGAAAAGTAATTTTAACCGTACTTACCAGTAACTTGAATTTTCTTCCATAGGCTAACATTGACTGGTTTCACTTGGAAATTCTTCTAAGTGTGCAGTTTTGGAACTTTATAATATTCCTCTAAAATCAGCCGAAATACGGATTCCGATTTACTCACCTGTTATCAGTAGAGACCTCAGTGCTGCATCTTTCAGCCCAGTACTGATCCAGAAAAGTAATTTTAACCGTACTTACCAGCAACTTGAATTTCCTTTCATAGGCTAACATTGACTGGTTTCACTTGGAAATTCTTCTAAGTGTGGAGTTTTGGAACTTTATAATATTCCTCTAAAATCAACCGAACTACGAATTCCGATTTACTCACCTGTTATCAGGAGAGAACCCAGTGCTGCATCTTTTAGCCCAGCACTGACCCTGAAAAGTAATTCTAACCGTACTTACCAGTAACTTATATTTCCTTCCATAGGAATCCATTGTCTGGTTTTCAGCAGAAGAGTTTCAAAGTGTCGATTTTCACAAATTACAAATATTCCTTAAAAATCGCCTGTATGACTTAAACGCATTCTTTCAACTGTTTACAGGAGATGCACCAGTGCTGGATCCAGGATCCAACACTGAGTAAGAAAAAGTAACGATAACACTACTTACCTGCTAAGTGAATTTCCTCCCATAGGATAACATTGGTGATTCTATGTGAAAAAGTTTCTAAGTGTCAACTTTTAAAATACAATAATATTCCTTAAAAATCACTACTGTAACCAAAACACTTTTACTCAACTGTTTACAGGAGATGTCCCAGGACTGAATCTAGGATCCAGTCCTGTGGTTAGAAAAGTAATCCATAAAGTAACTAATTGCATTTAACTAGAAATTCACATTCAGCTCTATGTTGCATTGTGTTTGAAATTGTGTTGCCCATTGCAACAACTGTAACTACTGTACTTAAAACTCTATTGCCTATTTGCAAAGTATTTAAACTAAAGTAATTCATTCTGAGAAAGTATATTTTGTAATGTAATTACAATGTAATTTAATAAATAAAATATCTAAAAATAAATAGTTTTAAAAATGTAGTAAATCAGTATCAAAAAAATAAATATAACAATTAATACATTTAAAAATTGTCATTTACAAAACCTTTGAAATTCACTGAAAAAACCATAGGTTTTAGGGGCGTTATAGTTAGAAATTAGCATTTAAAAAACCTTTGAAATTCACTGAAAAAACCATAGGTTTCAAGCACGTTATAGTTAGAAATTAGCATTTAAAAAACCTTTGAAATTCACAGAAAAAACCATAGGTTTCAGACACGTTATAGTTAGAAATTTGCATTTAAAAAACCTTTGAAATTCACTGAAAAAACCATAGGTTTTAGGGACAGTTATAGTTAGTTGGACATTGCACTCGTACAAAACCCGTGAAATTCCCCCGTTATAGTTAGTTCAGCTAACTATAACTCGCGCCCGCAATGCACTGCTGATGACGTCACATATTACATCACTCATGACATGGTCAGTGACATCACTGATGACATCACTGATGACATCTCAAATGACATCACTGATGACATCATCCTTGTGATAGAGTGGCAGACCTCCTCTCACCCTAATATAACCTTTGATACACACACTCAAAAATACAAACTAACATTTTCAAAACAATGGACATACCAATACCAGTTACAACACACCTCTTCAGTAATTCCAAGATCTACACACACATCCACTCATTCACCAACAGTCCCTATACAGTCACTCATACATGTACTCACTCATCATATGTACTCATACACCTATACATCCTGTTACACACCGCCACTCATCCATAGAGTTACTCACACACATAGTCACACATGCAAACAAAGTATCAAACATCCATTTACTTGCATATACAGTTATACACACACTACCACACTTACTTCTACAGAAACTTACACATACTTACTCTCTTAAACAATCACTTATAGAAACACCTACTTATTTGTACAGGAACTCTTCCAATCTCTCACTCTCACATATACTCACTTATATACACCAATACTCACATATACTAGTTTAAAACATATGTAGTTACTCATAAAGACACTATTGAGACAGTCATTCACTCACTAACACACCCATACACATACTCATCCACCTATACAGTCCTGCACACATGCTGTCTTCAACACATACAAACAGTGAGTCACTCATTCATGCATCTATGCACTAAGTAATACCCGCCACCGAACCATACAGACACTCAGACACTCATACTGATACTCAAAAAACCAACTAATAACCCATATAGACACTCATGTAGCTACTCACCAACCCATGCAGCCACTTATATACAAAGTGAGAGACTGATACAAATATTTTCATATTTAAACATTACTCACTAACCCATGTATTCACTAAGATACACTTAGTCAGTTATACAATCAATTTTACAAAATAAAATCATCCATTTAGACACTTATATACCCATTTATTCATCCATCGACCTTGAGATATACATATATAAAACATATTTAATTTTCAGAAAACACACATTCACTGGATGATGTCATCAGTGATGTCATTTGAGATGTCATCAGTGATGTCATCAGTGATGTCACTGACCATGTCATGAGTGATGTAATATGTGACGTCATCAGCAGTGCATTGCGGGCGCGAGTTATAGTTAGCTGAACTAACTATAACGGGGGAATTTCACGGGTTTTGTACGAGTGCAATGTCCAACTACCTATAACTGTCCCTAAAACCTATGGTTTTTTCAGTGAATTTCAAAGGTTTTTTAAATGCAAATTTCTAACTATAACGTGTCTGAAACCTATGGTTTTTTCTGTGAATATATATATATATATGTTCCAACCGTTTCCAATAACGTACGCTCTCAGGACAGAAAAGCAGATCTCCAATGTATAATCCAAGAGTTTATTACACAACGCGTTTCGACTGTATACACAGCCTTGCTCACGTGTAATGTGCACAGCGAACACGGGTAACTGATAAAGTTTTCAAGGAGTTAACAACATAAACAAGGGACTAACTGAATAGTTAGAAAGAAAAATTAAAAAAATAAACAAAGGACTGCGCCAAATGACACAACCTTGGCAGCCATGATGTACTGGTAAATACATAGCTCATTGTTTAGAAGTACAGTTGTCCAGTGTCAGTCTAAAGCTGAAAATGCAGACATATAAGGTGCATACATGTAAACTACATGGTCTCACTGTTAACTATCACAGAGAAAAACATGCAAAAACAAATATCCAATTAAATTCGACATTTACGATCTAGTAATGATCCTGTCAAACATTAATAACAAAACGGAGAAAATCAATATCGCAATATCCTCCCGTCCACAGGAAAAGAGTCTCTGTAATTGACCAGTGCCAAGTACCAGATGCACAGAGACTCAAATGCTACTGATGTTCAAATTATGCAAACACCAGTGCTACTAATTCCCGCCAGACTGGACAATTAAAATATGCATTATCTCGCTCTACCAGGAGTCCAAAGTAGTAACATTCCATACCCATGTGGATAGACTGCATTTGAAGGACTAGTGCCCACATAAAAATGGTCTGAGCATTCTGCATCAAGCTCCAGAACAATGTTGGAAATACTTATCAAATATGCTTGGATGGACAGAGAGGAGATACTTAAACAGATCGAAGAAATCATGACTGAACTGCAACTGAACTGCAACATACTTTGGACAGTGAAACGTTCAACAAAACTCTTGCCTCTATGAAAGAATGTCTCAAGAGATATGAAGAGGAAATAAGAGCCAGGAAACAAAGAAAAATGAATCGTGACTACGCGGATTATGAAAGTGGTAGGATACTTACCTTCAATAAGAAATATGACCATTTATATAGAACCCAAAGTCCCAACAATGGGTCAACACCGGACACTGTAACAAGCATAGTCACAGAGAATTCAATCACTAGTGACACAGAGTCGGACATTTCAGGAGGTAATACATCAGGGGAGGATCGTAACCCTAGACAAGTCAATTTTTTAGACGAGTTTCGGGTTCTACGGCGAGGTCGACAAATACTGAGGGACAAACCACCACTGAGATCATGGGGACGAGGACGAGGACGAGGCAGGGGACAAGGAAACGTCATAACAGAAAAAAGAGACTCCAACAACGATGGCAATACAGGCAGAGGAAGGGGTGCAATGGGAAATCGCAAGACACGCTCCAACAAGAATTACTAATGGATATGCAAATGGTGAATAAAACTGTTGTAAACCTTTCTAAAAGACTCAGGAGTGATGTGGAAAAACGGACATTGTGTTTGGGACTCTCTTTTTGCCCCTCATCTTCCTTTAATTATACCAACACCAGAATTGACCTTTTCAAATATATTAGGAAATTGAAATTAAAGAAATGGCACAAACTTAAGAGACTGGGGCAAAATCATACTAGGAAGAATGGGCATAGTGGAACTGACACCAATCTTTTTGTTAGCGATGTAGATACACTTATCACTATGTTTGAACTTGAACAAAACAGGGAAGAAAGAAGTGATCAGACTAACACCACACAAATCCTCGAAGATATGGGGATAATACACGATGCTGCTGCACACACTGACTTCAAAGTCAAGTCCACTTTCTTACCCATACTTCCTCATGATAACATCGACACGTTCCATGAGTGTACTATTAAGGCGCTCATGGACCTCAGACTTAAGTCCAGGAATCAACAGAGAGGTCCCAGGACCAATCTTTCATTTTCACAAAGACAGGCACTTAGAGCATTAGTGGAGGATACTAGCATTGTCATCCGTCCAGCGGACAAGGGTGGGAATGTGGTTATCCTCGACAGAGAGGAGTATATTAATGAGGCCTTGCGCCAACTAAATGATAACACATTTTATATGCCCATTACTCATGAGGTATATAACAACAGCAGCACTGACATATGGGATAAGTTGACAACCTGGAGGGATAAAGGTCTTCTTGAGTGGGAGGAGTTTTGTTACTTGAAGAAAGATCATCCCAAACTACCCATTTTATACCTACTGCCCAAACTCCATAAAGACAGTGCCAGACCACCAGGACGCCCCATTGTTTCATCTATAGGGAGCGTTACAGAACATATCTCTAAATATGTCGATTTTTTCTCAGGGATTTTGTCATACAATTGCCAAGTTACTTAAGGGATACTAAGGATTTTCTCAGTAGAATAGAAAGCCTTACATGGAATTCAGATTATCTCCTTATTGTATTAGATGTGCACTCTTTGTACACCATTATTGATCACCAACAAGGTCTGGTAGCGTGCGAACACTTTTTGTTACGTAGGCCAGTAAGATTTCGTGAACACAGTCGCATGATTTTAGAGATGACAGATTTCTGTCTTAAAACAATATTTTCTCATTCAATGGCGCCCTCTATAGGCAGGTCACAGGCACGGCAATGGGATCATGATTTGCTCCCAGTTTCGCCAATTTATTTATGGGTTACTGGGAGGAAGAGATTTTTGCAAGTGCCACTCTTAAAGAGGACCTCCAGAATGTCATCATGTGGCTCCGTTACATCGATGATTTAATTATCATCTGGAAGGGCTCTGAGGGCGAGGCTGGGAAGTTCATCGAGAAACTTAATACCAACAGTTATAACATCATTCTCACTGGGAATATCAATGCAACTAAAGCTGAATATTTGGATGTCTGCTTAGAGATCAAACAAGGGGTGATTTGCACTTCCCTTTTTCGGAAGGCCACGGCGGGTAACAGTGTCCTCCATGCCCTCAGCAGTCACCCAGAGACACTCAAATGGAGTATTCCCTATGGGGAGCTGCTGAGGGCTAAAAGGAACTGCAACAATGCTGAGACCTATACCGAGGAGAGTAAAATTATCATCAGTAGGTTCAAAGCCAGAGGGTATCCCAATTGGGTTTTGAATAAAGAAAGGGACAGAGCAGAAGGGGTTGACAGAACTCTTACCTTGATTGACAAACCTGAGGTACGCAATGAGGACGAAAGGGATAACACTCGCATGATCCTGACATACAGTTCTGACTCCCACAAGGTCAAACGCATACTTGCTAGAAATTGGGATATTCTGAAAACTGATTGTGTTATAGGTGACACTATAACTGAAAGACCCAATGTAACATACCGGCGGGACAGAAATATTCGAGACCTGGTAGTCAAAAGTGACATTACCATTTACCCTGCTATGGCCAGCCATGGCCTTATAGGGTTTTTCCCTTGTGGCCATTGTAAGGCGTGTAGACACAGTAGGTTTAGGAGAATCTTAGACTACAGGGGTGTCACTAAGAAGATTACTCAATTTTTGACATGCAGCTCGAATTTTGTCATCTATGCCATTGAATGTACCTGTAAATTATGGTACATAGGCAGTACAACTTGCACAGCTAAGAAAAGGGTATTGGAACACCTTAGGGCCATTTCCAACAATGACCCCAAATACCCCGTGGCACGCCACTTCTACGATAAACATTTCTCTAATGTAGCTGATCTCAGCTTCCTGATTCTTGAACAAATTCCTAATAATCCTAGAGGTGGTGACAGAGTGCTTATACTTAGACAAAGGGAATCAAGATATATTATTGATTTTCAGACTAAGAGCCCAGGAGGATTGAACATGGATGAGGAACTTGCAATACACTTAAAGGAGGAGTCCGAGTTGGTCCGCCTTGTATTACTATTTGTATACAGTATTGCTTGTTGTTGTTGTTCTTCATTTCAATGTGTCCCCAGACAGTCTAGCATGTTTCCCTAATCTGTTTCTCCCGTGGTCCGGGTGTGAATCAGGAACTGTTTTTAATGTTTTTCAAATGTATGGAATGATGTGGGATCAAACTTTGTCTCATGGTTTTAATATTTTTCTTCTCTTTTTCTTGTTTCTTTTGCAGGAGGAAAGGAAGGGGCCCACCTATTTGTATTTACGTGCACGGGCAGCCTACCCTTTTCCCTCTTACATCCATCACATCTTTAGTATAGATTCTTCACTTATGGGTAACTGGTATGTGTTGGAGTTACAATGTTTTTCCATCCATGGTGTTGGCCATTCCCATTTTTATGTGGGCACTAGTCCTTCAAATGCAGTCTATCCACATGGGTATGGAATGTTACTACTTTGGACTCCTGGTAGAGCGAGATAATGCATATTTTAATTGTCCAGTCTGGCGGGAATTAGTAGCACTGGTGTTTGCATAATTTGAACATCAGTAGCATTTGAGTCTCTTTGCATCTGGTACTTGGCACTGGTCAATTACAGAGACTCTTTTCCTGTGGACGGGAGGATATTGCGATATTGATTTTCTCCGTTTTGTTATTAATATTTGACAGGATCATTACTAGATCGTAAATGTCGAATTTAATTGGATATTTGTTTTTGCATGTTTTTCTCTGTGATAGTTAACAGTGAGACCATGTAGTTTACATGTATGCACCTTATATGTCTGCATTTTCAGCTTTAGACTGACACTGGACAACTGTACTGCTAAACAATGAGCTATGTATTTACCAGTACATCATGGCTGCCAAGGTTGTGTCATTTGGCGCAGTCCTTTGTTTATTTTGTTAATTTTTCTTTCTAACTATTCAGTTAGTCCCTTGTTTATGTTGTTAACTCCTTGAAAACTTTATCAGTTACCCGTGTTCGCTGTGCACATTACACGTGAGCAAGGCTGTGTATACAGTCGAAACGCGTTGTGTAATAAACTCTTGGATTATACATTGGAGATCTGCTTTTCTGTCCTGAGAGCGTACGTTATTGGAAACGGTTGGAACATTATTTGCCGGTACGCTCTGCCGGCGTGTACGCCACTCTTCACGGGTCCCTTGCGCTCCGGATAGAGCAACTGTGTGTTTTTGATATATATATATATATATATATATATATATATATATATATATATATATATATATATATATATATATATATATATATATTCACTGAAAAAACCATAGGTTTTAGGGACGTTATAGTTACAAATTAGCATTTAAAAACCTTTGAAATTCACTGAAAAAACCATAGGTTTTAGGGACAGTTATAGTTAGTTGGACATTGCACTCGTACAAAACCCGTGAAATTCCCCGTTATAGTTAGTTCAGCTAACTATAACTCGCGCCCCGCAATGCACTGCTGATGACGTCACATATTACATCACTCATGACATGGTCAGTGACATCACTGATGACATCACTGATGACATCTCAAATGACATCACTGATGACATCATCCAGTGACTGTGTGTTTCTGTAAAGTTTAAATATTTTTTATATATATAGGGAAAGGCGTATTGAAGAATGAGTGGGTGTATAAGTGTCTGTATGGATGATTTAGTAGGTGCGTGACTAATTCTATAAGTGAGTGATTAAACGTATCTTACTGAATGCATGGGTTAGTGACTAAACTGGGTGAATGTCTGTATCTGTCTGTTGCTGTGTAACTGGCTGCATGGGTTTGTGAATAGCTACATGAGTGTCTCTAAGAGTTATTGATTTGTTGTCTGAGTATCTGTATGGGTGCCTGAGTGTTTGTGTGGATGGGGTGTGTGCGACTGTGCATAGATGTGTGAGTGGGTGATTCACTGGGTGGATGGTTTCAAGAGTGCATCTGTGATAGACTGTATGGGTGGGTAAGTGTGTGTAAGAGTGTGTTAGTGAGTGAATGTATGTCGCAGTGGTACATGTGTGAGTAACTACATATGTGAAAGGCAGTATATATGTGTGTTGGAGTATATAAATAGCTATAAGCTAGAGTGAGTGATTGTGATAGTGGCTGTATGGATGAGTGTGTGCTTGTATCAGTGATTGTATAAGAGCGTAACAATGTGCTAGTATTTGTATGATTAAGTGAGCTGGTGTGTGTATAACTGTATAGGTGAGTAAATGGCAGTGTGTTTAATTATTTGCATGACTGACTAGGTGTGTGAGTACCTCTATGGATGAGTGGCGGTGTTTGAGTGTCTATATAGGAGTAAGAGTGCATATGATAGTCCTGTATTGAGTGACCATAAGTATGAGTGACTGTACGGGTGAGTGAGTGGATGTGTGTGTGTAGACCTAAGAATCAGTGAGTGGGTATGTAGTTATTGGTGTTGGAGTGTCTATGGTTTTGCGAATGGCAGTCAGTAATTTATATTGGGTGTATCAAAGGTTATATTAGGGTGTGAAGAGCTGCATCAGATTATCACGTGGATGATGTCATCAGTGATGTCATTTGAGATGTCATCAGTGATGTCATCAGTGATGTCACTGACCATGTCATGAGTGATGTAATATGTGACGTCATCAGCAGTGCATTGTGGGCGCGAGTTATAGTTAGCTGAACTAACTATAACGGGGGAATTTCACGGGTTTTGTACGAGTGCAATGTCCAACTAACTATAACTGTCCCTAAAACCTATGGTTTTTTCAGTGAATTTCAAAGGTTTTTTAAATGCTAATTTGTAACTATAACGTCCCTAAAACCTATGGTTTTTTCAGTGAATTTCAAAGGTTTTTTAAATGCTAATTTGTAACTATAACATGTCTGAAACCTATGGTTTTTTCAGTGAATTTCAAAGGTTTTGTAAATGACAATTTTTAAATGTATTAATTGTTATATAAATTTTTTTCATACTGATTTCGAAATTTTTTAGAAAACATTTTTTTTTACATATTTTATTTTTTAAATTACATTGTAATTATATTATACATTACAAAAAATACTTTCTCAGAATGAATTACTTTAGTTTAAATACTTTGTACATAGGCAATAGACTTTTAAGTACAGTAGTTACAGTTGTTGCAATGGGCAACACATTTTCAAACACAATGCAACATTCAGCTCAATGTGAATTTCTAGTTAAATGCAATTAGTTACTTTATGGATTACTTTTTCTAACCACAGGACTGGATCCTAGATTCAGTCCTGGGACATCTCCTGTAAACAGTTGAGTAAAAGCGTTTTGGTTACAGTCGTGATTTTTAAGGAATATTATTGTATTTTAAAAGTTGACACTTAGAAACTTTTTCTCATAGAATGACCAATGTTATCCTATGGAAGGAAATTCACTTAGGAGGTAAAAACTGTTATCGTTACTTTTTGTTACTCAGTGTTGGATCCTGGATCCAGCACTGGTGCATCTCCTGTAAACAGTTGAAAGAATGCGTTTAAGTCATACAGGCGATTTTTAAGGAATATTTGTAGTTTGTGAAAATCGACACTTTGAAACTTTTCTGCTGAAAACCAGACAAAGGATTCCTATGGAAGAAAATATAAGTTACTGGTAAGTACGGTTAAAATTACTTTTCAGGGTCAGTGCTGGGCTAAAAGATGCAGCACTGGGTTCTCTCCTGATAACAGGTGAGTAAATTGGAATTCGTACTTTGGTTGATTTTAGAGGAATATTATAAAGTTCCAAAACTCCACACTTAGAAGAATTTCCAAGTGAAACCAGTCAATGTTAGCCTATGGAAGGAAATTCAAGTTACTGGTAAGTACGGTTAAAATTACTTTTCAGGACCAGTACTGGGCTGAAAGATGCAGCACTGAGGTCTCTCCTGATAACAGGTGAGTAAATCAGAATTCGGATTTCGGCTGATTTTAGAGGAATATTTGTATGTTTCAAAATCAACACTTAGAAGAATTTCCAAGTGAAACCAGTCAATGTTAGCCTATGAAGGAAATTCAAGTTACCGGTAAGTACGGTTAAAATTACTTTTCAGGATCAGTACTGGGCTGAAAGATGCAGCACTGAGGTCTCTCCTGATAACAGGTGAGTAAATCGGAATTCGTATTTCGGCTGATTTTAGAGGAATATTTTAAAGTTCCAAAACTCCACACTTAGAAGAATTTCCAAGTGAAACCAGTCAATGTTAGCCTATGAAGGAAATTCAAGTTACCGGTAAGTACGGTTAAAATTACTTTTCAGGATCAGTACTGGGCTGAAAGATGCAGCACTGAGGTCTCTCCTGATAACAGGTGAGTAAATCGGAATTCGTATTTCGGCTGATTTTACAGGAATATTTTAAAGTTCCAAAACTCCACACTTAGAAGAATTTCCAATTGAAACCAGTCAATGTTAGCCTATGGAAGGAAATTCAAGTTACTGGTAAGTACGGTTAAAATTACTTTTCAGGACCAGTACTGGGCTGAAAGATACAGCACTGAGGTCTCTCCTTATAACAAGTGAGTAAATCGGAATTCGTATTTCGGCTGATTTTAGAGGAATATTTGCACAATGGTGAAGGGAGGGGGCGGGGCCTGAGGTGACATCTGTGCAAATGCGCCCCGTGGCGCGTTTTAAGTTGGGGGATTAAGTCCCCTTGAATCCTGAGGGTCCCTAGGGGCCAACTAGCCCACCAGGAACCTCCAATATGCGCCAGGGGCTGCGTTGCAGAGACGTGTAGAGAGGCCACACCCCTTTTACACCTCTCTGCAACGCAGCTCTGTGGCGCTTTCTGGATGTACCTGTTGGGCTAGTTGGCCCCCAGGGACCCTCAGGATTGAAGGGGATTTAATTCCCCATCTTAAAACGCGCCACGGGGCCTGTTTGCACACATGTCACCTGAAGCCCCGCCCCTCCCTTCACCACTGTGCAAACGCGCCCGTGGCACGTTTTAAGTTGGGGGATTAAGTCCCCTTGAATCCTGAGGGTCCCCGGAGTCCAACTAGCCCACCATATACCTCCAAAAGCGCCACAGAGCTGCGTTGCAGAGAGGTGTAAAAGGGGTGTGGCCTCTCTACACGTCTCTGCAAGGCAGCCCCTGGCGCATACTGGAGGTTCCTGGTGGGCTAGTTGGCCCTCAGGGACCCCCAGTATTCAAGGGGAATTTGTTCTCTCTGCAAACGCGCCAGGGGCGCGTTTGCAGAGTGGTGAAGGAAGGGGGCGGGGCCTGCGAGCCCGATCGTTTTTTTTTTTTGTTTGGTTTTTGTCCCCTGAAGGGGGCTGTGTGGCCCCCCTTCCTTTTTCTCTTTTTGGACCCTGGGGACCCCATCCCCCAGGGCCTTACCCCTTTTTTAAATTACAAAAAAAAAAACGGGAAGGGGGCCGCGTGGCCCCCTTCCCTGGGCCTGTATTGGCCCCGGGGACCCCATCCCCTGGGGCATGGCCTCTATATTTATTATTTTGAGGGGGCAGCGTGGCCCCCTCCTCTGGCCATTTTAAGGCCCCGGGGACCCCATTCCCCGGGGCCGGCCTTTCCATTTTTTTTCTCTTTTTTGGAGAGGGGGCCGCGTGGCCCCCTCCCGGGCCACTACTTGCCCCGGGGACCTCATCCCCCGGGGCTGGCCCTCTCCGTTGGGGACTGTGGGGGTCCCCAATCCCCCACAGTACCGCCGGCTCCCCACGTCCCTTGGGAGCCGGCATTGCTATTCCACATGGGGAGCAGCTGACATGCTGCTCCCCATGTGGAAAGCAATCGCTTTGGATATTGGAAGAGAGAGCAGGTTTCCTGCTCTCTCTTCCAATATCCAAAGCAGTTTGCTATGGCAGGACGGGAGCCGCGAGGCTCCGTCCTGCCATAGCAAACTACAGTGTCCTGGGGGTAGGCACCCCGGGACACTGCAGGAGCCGGCCCTGGGGGTGGTAGTCCCCAGGGCCATCAAGGGCTCCAGGAGGGGGCCGCGCGGCCCCCTCCCATTCAGTACACAGCCCCGGGGAGGTGGTGGTCCCCGGGGCTCTGGGGTCCGTAACGGACCCCCATATTAAAATGTTTAGTGCCCCGGGAGGTGGCGGTCCCGGGGCGTGTGGGGGCTGGAGCCCCCCACACTGGTTTAATTTTTAATAAAAAAAAGCCCCGGGAGGTGGTGGTCCTCGGGGCTGCGGGAGGGCTCAGAGCCCTCCCGCACCATTTTTCAAAAAGCCCCGGGGGTGGCGGTCCCCGGGCTTGGGGGCCCTTTGAGGCCCCCACACATTAAATTATCCCCCCACCATGCCCCCGGGACTTGGGCCACCCGGGGCCATTAACATCGAAGCGCGGAGACCGCGCTCGATTATTTTTTTCCGGCAGGATTCGCGCACTCCTGCCGATTTTTAAAAAATTTTTTTTTTTTTGCCCAGGGGGTCCTTGTGGGACCCCTGAGCAAACCTAGGGGTCAGGGTGTTTCTACCCTGCCCCCTTTGTGCGCTTTGCGCACTTGTTTCTGTCCCTCGGTTCTACCGAGGGACAAAATGGCTGCCAACATTTCCTGAATCGGAATGTTGACAGCCAGCTGACAGCCAATTAACATGCAGCTCGTGATCGGGACGGTGCGCGCAGGGTGCGCTGAGGGTACGCGGACCCTACTCGGCCATAGATATCACTAACTTTTTACTTTTCATTTTCTCAGCAACTACTGAACGGATTTACACCATTTAACAAAAAGGGTTCTTTCTGAACCAAGAACTACCTCTTTGCCAAATTTGGTGTAATTCAGTTCAGCAGTTCGGGCTGTAGCCGTGTCTAAAGTTTCCTATGGAAAAGTGCATGGGGAAAACGCGTTTTGGGACCCCCTTTTTCTCGGCCCCGCTTCACGAATCCCCCGAGACTTTCAGGGTAGGAGCGGACCGGAGCGGGCCACAAAGTTTGAAAATTTCGCGAAGATACGTCAACCGGCAAGAGAGTTATTTCAAATAGAATATCGCGGATTTCCTATGGATAATAGGTTGTAACTATAACTATCTACTGGCGACCGCCAGTAGATAATATATATATATATATATATATATATATATATATATATATATATATATATATATATATATATATATATATATATATATATATATATATATATATATATATTTATATATATATATATATATATATATATATGTATATAAATATATATATATATATACACGTTTAGTGGCTCTATTCCTGGCACAACGGCGCTCTTTAACGGTGCGAATTTGTGAAGACGGCGGAGCCCAGCCGTTATTCAATTTTTCAAGGTTTTTTTTTTTTTTTCCAGGAAGGATTTCACACGCAATCACGGGTAGTCTTATATTCCAATCCTTGTTTAATTCAAGGCAACAGCATTATAAGTGACAGGCCCAACAGCCCAACACGTTTCGGTCTGTCAGCAGACCTTGATCACGGGTGCAGAGCGCCACCCATAGGTTCGTATTTAAAATCATTAACCACATGATGTTACATCACATCCTTTTTAAGGTGCGCTTTGCATTCTGGTAATTGTAGTGAAATTTTATGTGCAAATCAATTGAACAATAATAAAATGAAATAGTGTGAGTGAATTTCATAATTATAGTGTGACAACAAATCTATTTATAGTGCGATAGTCCCAACATGTCGATCTGATTCAATATGTACATTACGTTCACCAACTTATTTTGATAACATTGTTATTCATTTCAGTAAGATGTGACAAACCGTGTCCACTTCTCTTTTGGTCCCGCCCTCTAGTGGGCCTGTATTTCATATATTTATGACCATATCTATGCATTTCAGTGAGATGTAATAACACGTAGTCACTTGTCTTTTTGTCCTGCCCTCCAGTGGGCCTATATTCCATATAATATTGGACTCTAATAGAAAAGCATTTACTTCTAAATCATTTGGTGAGCGTTACACATTACCCCTATTTTTGCATTTTTAGTTAGCACGGGATTATCTGTTCAAACTATCAATTTCTCAATTGTTGTTACACCTATTCATTTATGGCATCTTATTCTCTGCATTTAAACACCATCTTTTAGTGAGACAAAAAGGATAAACAGTAAAAATGAAATCTAAGTGAAGAACAAAATTAAGTTAATAGTCATGATGGTAGAAAAAGAAGAGAAAGTAGAAGAGAGAAAAAGAAAAAGAATAGGAAGAGCAAACCTAGAAACCAATAATTTTTCCTTTGTATTTCTCATATTAACTGTGTGTCATGTTGGTACAGTTTCTCATTATAGGTGCGAGTACATCTCCTCGTCCTTATTTAGCCCATTAGGGGCTAATGTTCGAAAAGCCAAGATGTGACGCAATTCTTTCTGTCTCAAAATGCGTTCTCGATTGCCACCTCTCACATGGCATTCGACCATCTCCACAGCGTAAAATTTTAACTGTTTCCAGTCCCCACCATGGTATTTTCCCATGTGTTCGGCAACGGCATAGCTGCGATCTCCATTTGCTGTTGCCCTCACGTGTTCCAGAATACGCTTTTTGAGTTTGCAAATGGTGCTCCCCACATATTTGAGTTTGCAGGGACACTCAACTATAAAGATGACATATTGGCTCTTGCAGTTGATCAATTGATTGATTTTCCACATTTTTTTATTTGTGTATGAATCTCCTTGACATTTTGCGCAATCTGGCATACTTTACAGGTTGAGCATTTATAGAACCCCTTGATTTTCAGCCACATATCTTGTTTTCTCACTTTGAAGTGGCTATGAACGAGTTCATCTTTGAGATTTTTTGTTCTCCTGTATGTGATCCTTGGATGATTTCCCACAATTTGTGACATGGTTGGATCTAGGCATAAAATATTCCAGTTTTTACATAAGATTTTTTCAATCTGTTTAGATTCTGTGGAAAAGGTTGTAATTAAACGAATTTGATCATCGCCCTGATCTTTGTTTTGTTTCTTTTCTTTTATCATATCACATCTTGACTGTTTTTGTGCCCTTTCAAAACAAGAGGCCAAAATGTTTTTGTTATATTTTCTTTTTGTGAATCTGTGCATAGTCTGTTTATTGTGTTTTTGCCATTCATGGTCTTCAGAGCAAATCCGTCGGATTCTCAATAGTTCTCCATATGGAATGTTTTTAATTAATGTGGCCTGGTGAAAACTCTCAGCATGTAACGTTGCAGCACTTGCTGTGGTTTTGCGATGCAATGTTGTGTGTACTTTGTTGTCCACAATATAGATCTCAGTATCTAAGAAGACCACTCGACTGTCGCTTATGTCATATGTAAAGTGTAGGTTGGTATTGGTGTTGTTGAGGATAGAGAAATATTCCTCAAAATCTTCCATGGAGCCATCCCATATTAAGAGAAGATCATCTATGTATCTCACCCATGTTATTATTTTATCCACATATTGATCATTCTCCAGGTTCCATGCCACCTTTTGCTCCCACCAACCCATGGTGAGACAGGCATAACTAGGGCTGAATGAAAAACCCATCGCCGTTCCGTTTTTCTGTAGATAAATTTCCTCCCCAAACATGAAGACGTTCTGGGTCAGGCATAGTTCAATCATTTCCATTACCATTGCATTGTGGTTTGCAAAATGGATGTTTCGTTCTTTCAAAAAATACTCACATGCCGCTATGCCAGTGTTGTTTTGAATGTTAGTATAGATGTTAGTATGAGACCCTCACGGGTGAGTAGCGCGCTTACAATTCCCTGATTGATTGATTGATTGAGTATATAACGAGATCACATCCATCGTGATTAGTTTATACGTTGTTGCCCAAGTAACCTCTTGTAAAATTCGCAGTAGATCACTTGTGTCTCGTAGGTATGATGTTAGTCCTTTTACATATGGTAGTGGATAGCCATCTATGAAGTTTGCAATTGGCTCTAATAGAGACCCTTTCGCCGAGATAATCAGTCTCCCTGGTGGTCTTGTGGGGTATTTATGTATTTTTGGGAGAAAATATATTGTTGCAGTTATAGGGTGTTCAGTCGTTAAGTATTTTATCTCGTCATGGTCTAAGAGCTTCTTTTCAAACCATCCCTGTAGTTTTCTGTCTAGGTCTTCTTTATATTGTGGCATGGGATTATCCCTTAGTTGCTGATAGTATTTGATGTTGCTCAACTGTGAGTGTGCCTCTTGTATATAGAAATCTCTGTCTAGGATGATGATGTTCCCTCCTTTGTCTGCCATTTTTATTTCAATCTCATCATTTTGCTTCAGATCTTTTAAAGCATTGCGCTCTTCCAATGTCAGGTTGTACTTATGTTTTTTAGGTTTAAGTTGATATAAGTCCTTGATTACCGCCTCATGAAAGGTCTCTATTTTGTTGCCAGTTGGCAATTGTGGATAGAATTTAGATTTTGTATTTTTGCCACTGGTTCCTTCACCCAGTTGGGAGCAGTATAATTCCAAATCTTTTCTTGGTTCATTTACATCCTGATCAAGTTCCATCAATGTTATGAAATCTGCCGCATCTTCCGTCCTTAAGTCCATTGTAGGTGTTTCTTTCTGTTTTTTATAATCTGCCATATTCGGATTCTCCTTGAAGGTTTTTGCGAGTTTCAGTTTGCGAATATATTTATATAGATCTATCCTGGTTTGTGCCAGGTCCATTTCATTGGTGGGGCAGAAAGTTAGACCACGTTTAAGTACTTGGGTTTCTGGTTCCGTTATAGTTCTTTTTGATAGATTAATTACCTCCAGTTCTTGTGAGCTGTTGTCTAAATCTTCCTCTGTCTCATACTTCTTGTCGATGTTCCGGTTTTTTTGGGGTCTGATGTTACGTTTCCCTCATCGTGTTGGCTTGTTTTTGCACGGCCTCTTCCCCTGCCTCTTCCTCTGTTTGCTCCTGACTGTACCCCCATACTCTTTTCCCAATTCCGTTGCTGTAGGGCCAGTCTAATTTCCCCTAAAAAATTGCATTTGGGGCGTCCCCCTGCTTGTTCAAATTCGCTTACACTCGCATCAGTTGACGTTAGAGCTGATAGACTTCCCGATGCATTTGTAATTAGATCAAGTTTGTCTTGTTGTTTTAATATATCAAATTTTCTTGCATATGTAAATATGCGTCCTTCAGAATAGTCGTTCTTATCTCTTTGGAATTTTGTCTGCTTGCGCAATTGTACTGATTCCTCGTGTTTTTCAATTTGATGTTCCAGCTCTTGTTTAAATTTCAATAGCTCAGGATTCAGGTCTATTTTCTCCAGTTCTTTCTCGAGTTCTCTTAATTGTACCGTTGTTTTTTCTAGTGCAATTGTAATGTGTTTGATGAGAATTTCCATTAGTCCCATTGAGGATTTGAGAATATGCTCACCCCATTCATGTAGCAAGTCATTACTTGTATCTTGATGGTTAGGCATTAAATTAATTCGCAGGCCCCTGTGCACTCTTTTTACTTCCAGGTATTTTTTCAGAGAAGTGATCTCCCACCACTTGTTAATTTCTTTCTTTGAGGGTTTTTCCCAAAGTCTAAGTTTGCCTCTAATGTCAACATTTCTTGAAGTTGATTGTGCTCCACTTCCTGTGTTTGGAGCACTTTGTTGTTCGAAAAATGATTCCAATATTTCGTTTCTCTTTGCTTCCCTTTTGTCCATTGTTGAGCCTGTCGGTGTTGCCATTATGTGTTTATGTCCTCAGTTTTACTTTAAAGCTTATAGTTCTTATGATGTACCCGTTTTCCTTTGATTACGCATGTCTTTGTAAGAGTTAAATGCAGAACAGTCCGGGGCACATTAATAGTGCCTCTTTTGTTTTCCTACTGCTAGTCAAACTTTGGAAATCAACCGGCTCTTGAAAACAGTTTTCAGTAACAATATATAATCAGTTTGTTGCGCCCACTCACCTAATCCGAGGGTTCTGCTTTCACAACGGCCCTCCGGCTGCAGATTCGGCGTCCTCCTCTTTTCGGTTGCGACGTGGGGTTTCCGATTTGAAGGTTCCAGCCGGCGTTCACCAATGCCAGTAAAAATCTCTCCACGTTTAGTGGCTCTATTCCTGGCACAACGGCGCTCTTTGACGGTGCGAATTTGTGAAGACGGCGGAGCCCAGCCGTTATTATAATGCTGTTGCCTTGAATTAAACAAGGATTTGAATATAAGACTACCCGTGAGTGCGTGTGACATCCTTTCTGAAAAGAAAAACCTTGAAATATATATATATATATATAATATATATACATACGCACACAGACACACACACATATATATATGTTCAGACAGTAAGTGTTTTTAATTCATGCACTGATCTTTCTGAGAAAACTAATTGGGGGAAAAACATCAAAAACTTTAAAGCAGATTCCACATTACTAACTATTAAAATGATTATCTTCCAGCTTTCCTCTACATAACATTGCCACATTATTCAGAGACAAGTTGTTTCCAGTAATAATATCACAAACATGCATCTGTTCAGAAGCCTTTCATGGTTCACTGTGTGAGATTTATGTGTACTGTGTACAGGGGTTTAAAACTGGCCATCTCTAATTGGTCACAAATTCTCTCTGGTGAAACACAACAGCATACAAATCTCCAGCAGAACTCGCTGAACTTGTCTATTTCAGATTATCTGTTTTTTAATGATATGATCAAATGCTGTATAATCCACTGAAAATCAAAAACATATTTGCCTGATATATTTTAGACTTTCTAGACTGTTACACTTCCTTGTTGGATCATTTTGTTCTAAGGAGGATTTACTTGATCTCTTTGTTTTAACCTTTAGCACAGATAGTATATGTAAGCACGTTCTGCATGTTCTTTCACATTTGCAAAGTTCTTTTTGTAAATGCTCCAAACTTTTTAAAATCTCCTTCTTGAAGTAAGGATTGAAACCAAGAGATTTCCGGTACCCTGCACCTTAAATGTTTACTTTGGACAGCAGTCAATACAATTTAGTGGGCATTACAAACAAGCAAAAAAACACAATGTTTCCTCAGTATGCATTTTGCAGGACGTACATGTGGTGTTAGGCAGGACTACAACCATCCAAAACAGTCATTGTGGTGACGGTCAGGAACGAAGCATGAAGGCGGCTGCTATTTCAAATAGTTTATTGCAGAGTTGGAACGGTTCACAATGTAGGTTTGGTGAATGTCCCTAAGCTTGGATTTGTAACTATTTCAAGCATGGAACCATTCCCAAGAACTAACACTGCACAAGCATAACATTCTAATAACCTTCAAGGTGCCACGCACAAATGTAAACACGAATGAGGCACCACTTCCATTAACACAAACCACTTCCCAAACTCAAAACCACAACAACAGTTCATACAGGCTTGCAGATGGCTTTCATGGTTCCCAAAGGTATCCACCATCTGCAGTTACTCAAATGCTGTCAGGCAAATAAACCAGAAGGAACCTAGGCTCAGGCCTATAACTCGGATTCAGGGCCTTTAACAACGGTATAGCCCTTGGCAGCGGCTATAAGCTATATACTGTTGTTTATCAAAAATAAATCTTTTAACTAACTTGTATCATTTGATTTCCTTATTGGACTCATAAGGATATGTGTTTGGGTTTTATTACAGGGCTTGGAGGAATTGTGGTCACATGTGATACCTAGAGAGGAGGTAATGTTTTGACCTGCCATGAAGGGAGGCCACCCCATTTACTCACTCTGGTATTTGGCAAGGAAGTCCACTATAGATGGCAGTATCTATGCATGCTTTGTGGACCTCAGCACTATGTCTGACTCAGTGGATCCCTATGGTGTATGGAAAAATTAGTAGCTCTTCAGATCCCAGCATCTGTATTGGATTAAGTGAAAATCGTTTATACTGATGCATGCACTAAGGTACAGAAAGGGGACAAGGGTGAGCTCTCCAACATGATACATATTTTTTAATGTGTTGAAGCAGCCCTGTATCTTTGCCCCCTTACTTTTTTTAGTGTATCTTTTAAATGAACCTCTAAATCTGTCATCTGTGAGAGGCATTTCCATAGAGTGAAGAAGTAATTTGTAAACATGTTTGTTGGATCTGGCCCTCTCTGCAGGGCCACCCCCAAACTTTTTGCTTTGTATGCTCTAAATGTTCTTGAATTTGTTTTTGTTGGACTCAGGACTTTGTGCACTTTACCATTGCTAAGTAGTGCTAAAGTGCTTGAGCTCACTACCCTAAACATGGTGTGATTGACATATACCTACTTGGCATACTTAATTGACTTATAAGTCTCTTGTAGAGGGATATACCATATACCCAGGGCCTGTAAGTTAAATACAGACCTGGGCCTGCAGCACCTATTGTGCTCTCTAAAACATGTCCCAGGCCTGCCATTGCAGCCTGAGTGCAGTTTTATACAACAATGTCAACTTGACATTTAAATCCCCTTAAACTCCCCTTTTATTACATATAATTCACCCCAAAGGTAGGTCCTAGGTAGCCCACAAGGCAGGGTGCTGTGTAAAAATAATGAAAAGGTTGGACATGTATTCTTATGTTGTACATGTCCTGATACTAAAAAACGACTAAATGTGTTTTTCACTACTGTGAGGCCTACCCCTACCGTACAATAACATTGGCAATTCCTTATGACATTTAATAAGCTGTAACTCCTAATTGGGAGCAGGTAGTTATTCATGTATGGCATCTATGAAATTGTAAAGCTAAACTATCTTTAATGGATTTTTTGTTACAATTTTGAAAGTGCCACTTTTAGAAAGTTGCCATTTTCCTTCCCTTAGCCCTTTGTGCTTGCAGCCTGTCTTGGATCACAAGACTGGGTGTAGCTGACAGTGGGAATTTGTGAACTCTTCCCAGACAGTCACACAATAGAGGGATAATGTGTGCCTCAATGGGCCATCTGCTGGCAGGATGGGGTTGGCAGAGCTGAGCACAGCCCCACTTACAAATGAATAGCCTATGCTTTGCCTTCCCACAAAGGGCCTAAGAACCCTGCATTGTCACTGCAACCAGCTTGGGGCCAAGGCAGCGGAGTCAGGAAATTCCATGCACTTCCAAGAACCTTTCCAGAATATTTCCCCACCTTCCAGAAGAAGGGCATCAGGGTATAAAAATAGGACGTCCAGACCCATTCTTCAGTGCACTTGTGGACCTCTTGATTCTCTACCAGGAGGAAGGACTGTTGTGCTGCTGGAAGGACTGCCACACTGCTGGAGTGCTGCTTTAAAGGACTCCTGAACTGCTGGATTGCTACCCTGTTTATCCGGCTCCTCTGCTACCTTCTGCCTGGGGGCAAGGTCTGGATCTTCAACTGTCCCAGGACCTCCAGAATGACTCACAAGGGCTAATTTTCTACCCTCCTGTCCAGAGCCACTGTAATAAAAATGGCTACCTCCATCTTTAACCCGCACCTGGACCCAGTCTGAGTGACTACTGACACAGGGGTGAACGACCCCATAAGGGTCTACCTCCTGGGCTTTTTCTAGCCAACCATTAGGGGTAGCAACCTGTCTAAAAGGCCTTCTATCTTAGGCCCAAGAGCTTATACTTATTCGCAGCAATCGGTGCCTACTCACCCCAACCGGTTTGGAATCCTTTCAGATCTTGCTGACATCGATTGACAGTCAGTTTATCTCAAAGAGGTTCCTGAGGAGGGGGGAAATCATACATGCTGGCCACAATTTAGGCAGACCGGCGGAGGTGGCAGAAACCGCAGATATAGGGCCTGAGCCCTTAGTGTGTCTCATATCCCATCCCCCCATTGACAGAGTTAGGGGCACAAAAAATCAGGGGAAATCTACCTCCTGTTTCAAAATTATCGCATGGAATATCGCAGACCTTTGTTCGAAGTTAGGGAATGACGAGTGGCTTTGATATATTAGAGGCTTTGACCTCATTTGCCTCCAGGAAACTTGGTCGAGAGGCGACATATTCCTGGATGGTTATCGCTCCTTTTGTGTACCTGCATTACCCTCTGCTGCAGGGAGAGCCAAGGGTGGGATTGCAGTTTTCATCTCAGTAAAATATGGATCTCTAAAGGTTACTAGTATAAGTTCATCACCCTGGTACCAACTGATTATGATTGATAATTTAAGTAAAGCCAAAATACTTTTGGTCAATTGGTACCATAATATTTTTGACCCACACAATTGTATGGCCATCGAGACCCTTCAATATGAGCTGACGCAAATCACTGGGAAGTGGCAGCCACTTTGTACTGTCTGGGTAGGGGACTTTAATTGTACACTGTGTAAGCACAGTAATCAACGTGTGTGTGGATTGGAAGATACGGAGGGACAGCCCCTACCCCATTTTATCCATTCAAAACAGGGAGAAGCTCTAAATTCCGTCCTGATAGGGAACAACCTAGGCCTTATTAACTGTTGGGCCAAGGACTTCTCACTGCAGTGCCCCACTTATGTTGGAGGTGGCAGGGCTAGTTATATTGATTTCATGTTAATATCCAGAAACTTTTAAAAATGTATCTTGGACTTTGTGGTGGAACCTCATTGCCTAAGCGACCACAACCCCCTTATCGTCTCCCTTGAATTAAAGACCCAAGTAGGAGAGGGCGTTGATCGCCCGATCAATTTCCATCGGAACATGGGTGTCAGGTTGAACTGGGGCAAGATTGATCCCCTAGAATTTGAGGGAGATATTGTTAAAAGCCATCCCTATTTAATTTTGGGGTGTCTAAATTCAGACTCACCCCCTGAGGATGTTGTCAAGGAGTTTGGCTCACTATGTGGTGAGGTAGCCGTGAGGTTGACAAGGAGCCCCAAGCCCAGGGATCCCCAGGAGGCTCGGTGGTTTAACCCTGATTGTTCTAGGGCCCATAAAGAACTAAAAAGAGTGCTCCAAGCATGCCCCCATAACAGAGAGCAAATCAGAGCGGCAAGGCATAACTATAAAATAATAACTGAGGGGAGAAAAGCTGAATTAAGAAGCTTAGCATGGGAAGAATTAGAGAGAGCAGGAGACCTAAGAGATACAAAAAAAATCTGGGAAATGATAAATCGCCCGCTATTTGTGGAAGTAGCCAGGCAGATGGATTCAGTGATATTGGGAGCTGATTGGGTTGCCCATTTTAATGATATCTTTAATCCTAAAAACAAAAAGGTGGAGGAACACTCAAGGGACCTGCCTGTAGATCTAGCGGCAGCTACAAAATTCAGTAGGTCCATCACAGTAACTGAGGTGGAGGAGGCGCTAGCCCTGGGGTCCTGCCTGAAAGCCCCAGGTCCTGATGGGGCCCCCCTTGACCTTTTTAAAAATGATCCAAGCCTGTGGGCACCCTTGCTGACGAACGTATTTAGGGCAGTAATTATTGGTCCAATGCCCGTGCCCTGGAAGGAGGCAATAGTGGTCCCCATTTTTAAAAAGGGAAATAGAAGTGACCCGGCCTGTTATAGGCCAATATCGCTCATTGATGCCACAGCCAAGATACTGGGTAGAGTTCTCCTCGCCCGGCTGGAGACATGGGCAACAATGACAGGAGTGATATCCAATACGCAATATGGTTTCAGGAAGGGGCTTAGCATGACTGAACAATCACTAAACCTGTCCCTGATTATTAACAAATACGTGATGGCCAGGAAGGGTTCAATCCACCTGGCCTTCATGGATTTGTCTAGTGCCTTTGACACTGTTAATAGAGAGAAACTGTGGGATATGCTGGAAAGCTTGGGAGTGGAACAAGCCCTGGTGTCGCTTATTCATAGGTTACATTTTAATACCACAGTTTCCATAAGATATGGCACTCAAGGGGAAAAAACGGAGCAGATAGCTTCAACAGAGGGCGTCCGGCAAGGGTGTATTTTAGCTCCCTTTCTCTTTTATTTTACACTAATGGTCTGGAGGCCGCCCTATTAAACAAAAGGCTGGATTTCCCCAAGATTGGTAGAAAATCTGTCCCCTTGTTATCTTACGCTGATGATACGGTGCTAATGGCCACAACAGCAAATGGCCTTCAGAAGTCCCTGGATACTTTTATTGATTTTATGTCGACTCTTGATCTTAAAGTCAATTTTATTAAATCATATATCATGGTCTGCGGCCCAAAGAGCACAAAGACCAAGATCTTTGTAGCACGGGACAAGATAATAGAAAAGGTCGAGAATTGTATGTACTTGGGTAATTTATTTAACAATAAATTAAGCTGGGATCCACTTGTGACAGCGAGAGCCCATCACACAACTAGGGCGGTGGATGGGCTCTTCCGGTTTGCCTCAAAATTAGGTCACAAGCCTGTGAGGGAAATTCTTACTCTCTATAAAGCCAAATGTCTCGCAATTGCAACTTAGGCGCAGGGGTGTGGGGGCATCACAATACACGTCAGTTACAAGTATTGGAAAATAAATTCACTAAAAGGCTGCTGATGATGCCCAATAGTGCCCCTAACCGCTTATGTCATGATGAATTAGGCCTAGAACCGTTGGCAGACCGTATAGCTGGTGCCCCTCTTCTATTATGGGCGAAAATTCGGCTTTCTGAAGAACTAATGTTCTCACGAGAAATTATAAAAGATTGTCAAAATCTGGCCAACTCCCTTAAAATACCATGGCTTCGGTTTTTGAAAGACAAATATCATGAAATAGGCCTGGGCCACTTTTATGATAACCCTGAAAGTCTCCCACCGAACGCCAAAGTTATCATCAAAGAGGCTTTGCTTTCAAGGAGAAACACGTGCTATTTTCAGCAAGACGAAATCGGCCCGATGCACTTGCCCCCTGCCCCACTGCAATATTATTTAACATTTACTATTAACTCGCAGACTAGATTTCATCTAACTAGATTTCGGTTAGATACTGTGCACTTTTTGCTGGCGTTCCCACGACAGTGTGGTTGGGCGAATGACCTCTCTCTTTGTCCTTGTGACAACCTCACAAGTCAAAGCACTTTGCACTTTATTTTATTTTGCACTTTATACAAAACGGTAAGGAGTAGATTTATAATTCCTCTGTTAAAGAAAATTTGCCCTTGTACATATCTTGATGGTTTTAAATATTTGCAATCCTTGGCCACTCCTGACATCTGTAGTGCAATAGCCAGTTACATAAAAGTATCTTTGGCCATTAGGAAAAATATGAATTAGAACACATTGAGTTGTCCCAGTGATACTGTTTTAACTAAAGAGCCGCATGACCTTGGTTTTTTAGGATTTTAAAATAATGTCCAGTTGGCTAATATATACTGTGATAATGTTTTTGGTAAATTCGATTTGGTGTTATGAAGCGCTCCCAGATGCTGAATTGTAGGAAGTGAGTTTATTTGAAGGCTATGGCTTTTAATTTCTGGAAATTATGGAGGTTTACTTAGTTGTTGTTAAGCCTACTAGAAATGCACTTTACTCCATGTATTGACAAGATTTATGGATCTCTTATGTGATGTTTTTAATGTGCTGAATGTTTTTTATTTGTATTCTTTTATGGCTGCTTAAGCCAAATAAAGATTTATTGACTGACTGACTACTGACACTCCAAATGGTGCACCTCCAGTCCTGGACTCTTGGAATGGACCGATGCCATCATTTTTTCCCATCCTCTCACCTCAACCAACTTAGAACAGGCTGTCAAGAACTTCTCCGCCTGGATCGCCGACTGCGCAGACAGAGTTGCCCTGACAAGACCACTAAATGCAAGAGGTCCTCCAAATAAGCCATCTGGTACACCTCGGAACTAAGAACCATGAAACGCAACTGTAAACGGCTTGAAAGGAAAGGGCGTATCACCAAGGAAGCCACAGACCAAGCCACTTTCAAGCCACTGCTCAACCAATACCATCAACTCCTGAAAGAGACAAAAAGGAGTGCCCTTGATGACCGCATCTAAGCTAGTTCCAACCACACCAAAGAACTCTTAAACATCATCAGAGAGTTCTTCAACCCCTCAGCCATCAAAAATATCATCACCCCTTCCCAGGAACTCTGCAACACCCTGGCGGACTTCTCTTATGACAAGATCTCCACCAACTACAAAAACTTCAAACCCCAAACCACCACTGCCGACATCCTCAGCCTTCTCTCCCCTTTGAATTAAAAACCCAACCACCTGCTCACCACCTGGGACCATCTCCCCACACAAGACACCGCAGCCATCATGAACTCTGCCCACTCTGGAGCACCCCCGGATCCCAGTCCCCATCACATATTCAGTCTCAGGAGCAAGACGATCAGCAACAAGCTTAATGCCATTCTCAACACATCCATCACCACAGCCACCTTCCCCGAGGAATGGAAACATGCAGAAGTCAAACTCCTAATCAAGAAACCATTTGCTGACCCCAACGAACTCAAAATCTACTGGCACATCTATCTGCTGCCCTTTCCTGCCAAAGTCCTCAAAAAGGCCATCAACCTCCAACTCACAGAATACCTGAAGAACACCTCTCAATCCGGATTCCACACCAGCCACAGCACCAAAACTGCCCTGATTGCAGCCACAAACGATATCCGATATCTCCTTGACTTGGGAAAACCTGTGCCCCTGATATTCTTCGACCTCTCAGCAGCGTTCTGCATAGTATCACACAGCACCACACCCTTATCACAACAGACCACCACATTGGAATGTAAGGAGATGCCCTCAACTGGATCACCTCCTTCCTCAGCGGAAGACCCCAGAGAATCTGCCTACATCTCTTCCCCTCCCCAAGTACACCATTTGTGGCATCGCTCAAGATTCATTCCTCAGCCCTACTCTGATCAACACCTACTTGACACCCTTTCCCAACATCATCAGAACAACTGGACTAAACATCATATCCTATACTGACAACCCACAGCTCATCCTCTCACTATCAGAAGACTCCTCTGTGACACAGACCAACTTCCGCAGGTGCATGACGAGCGTCTCTGACTGGATGAAAGACAACTGCCTAAAACTCAACTCAGATAAAACAGAAGTGCTGATCTTTGGGAACAACACCTCTCCATGGAACAACTCCTGGTGGCCGCCTGAACTAGTATCCTCACTTTATCTGACCAACCATGCCCACAACCTTGGCAACATCTCGCACAGTGCACTCACCATCAAATAACAGATCAACGCAGTCGCATCCACTTGCTTCCTCACTCTTTGCATGCTCCGCAAGATTAGGCCTGGGCGGAGTTCGCGGAGTTCTGCTATGCGGAACTCTGCAAATTAACCCCAAAACTTTGCCGCACTACGTGGAGTTCCACAAGCGGAGAAGTGTGTTAGGTCATGCTGTTTTGTTGATTTTTACCACTGGGTGTATGTCCCACACTGGAAAATCAGCACAAACGGCACCATGCGCAGCGCAAGAGACCGCTTCTTCTTTCTGCCAAGAGTGAGCTGCTTCTTTCTACCACTCGAGTAGATGTTCTACTTGGGTGCCAGCTTCCTTAACACGAATGGAGGTTTGTCAATGCGAGCGGTAGCTGCCATTCGCAACTGCCTGTGTTGAGAAATCTCACGGGAGGTGGACTAGAGTATGATTTTCCTTGCTTGCGCTCGGCAACTTAAGGTTGGCGAGCACGGAAAAAACTCCACTCCGCGGGACTCTGCGTGCTACATGGAACACGGAGTGGGAAAAACTCTGCAAACGGAGTAGAATTTCACACCCAGACCTACTCAAGATCTTTACGTGGCTCCCCATCGACACTAGATGGACTGTCACCCAAGCACTTGTCACCAGCGGACTGGACTATGGCAACGCATTCTACATAGGAATCACCACACACCTCCTGAAGAGACTGCAGACCACACAGAATGCAGCATCCAGACTCATTCTAGACCTCCCAAAGCGGACCCACATCTCCCCCACCTCAAGAAGCTCTATTGGCTCCCCATTCATAAGACATGTCAGTTCAAAATGTTGATCCACACCTTCAAAGCCCTGCACAACCAAGGACTAAGCCCGGGCGTAAAACTCTGCTCCGTTCACAGAGTTTGCAGAATTCAGCAACTCCGCGTTCCACAGAGAACACGGAGTTACTGCTAAACTCCGCGCTCTGCAACAGAGAGGAGCTTTTTTCAGTTAGTGCACTCAAAATGTCCTTTCGCACACGCTGGAGGAACTTGCCAGAGCTTGTGATCACCCAGGAGATTTTCAGGGCTGTTCACGGGTGCCACAAGATTTGCTAGCTGGCTGCATGCTCCCGCGAGATTTTGCAGTCTCCAACACGTCATTCGGGTGCGCCAGTGACATACGGCGTATGTTTTCTGCCGTACGCGATCCCGAACGCGCAGGATCTACCGGGGCTGCAATCTGTGGAACATTCGCTCCTCAAGAAGCATCAAAATCTTCCTGAAATGATGATTTGGAGTTAAAAACCTTTTTTCCAACTAGAAGGAAGTGGCCCAGAGTCTCCAACTTCCTGTTCCTGTCCAGCAGGCTCCTCCCATTGCTCTGTCCATCTCCTTGTCACTTTTTATTTGGATTTGGAGCTGGAAGGATCACTCTTTGTGTCTGCTGCATATCCCATTGTATTTAAGGACTTTGTATTTGAGATTTTAGAAGTAAGTTGAAAAACTGGTGTTGTTTGTTTGATAGGGGCCATGCACCTGGTTTTATTTGTACTTTTAATGGATTTTTAAAATGTATTGTGGTGCGTGGCCTGTTGTTTCAGTAGGGGCCAAGTGATTTGTTTCCATTTCATTTTTCTTCTTTTGTAAAGGAAAAATGTTGCACAGTTTACTACATTTTCTCCATGTTTTTTAGTACATTTGCAATATTGATTTAATTCACTATGTGGCCTAGTCAGCCAATTGGCCTTCCAGACAGTAGGCCCAGTGCTAGTGATGGGTGCATGAAACAACTGTTTCTGTGGTGTCTGTTGAATTTGAAACAGCATTTAGGCCATGGATGGGTTTGGATTGAAATACAAAATGTGTATTTTCTGTGGTATTTCACGTTTGTTTTTCATGCCCACAGTATATAGGTGGGGTAATGCCTTTGGGATGTGTGTTGTTGTAAACACTTTTAGCCCTGGTAATTATGGTTTTGGCATTGCTGAATTAATGCTGTTTTCTCTGTTTTACCATGCCTCCTTTGTCTGGCCAGTGTGTGTGTGTGTTTGCCATAGGCCACCATTTGCCTTTGTTCCCCATGCCAAGTGGCCAGGAGCTATTTTTTATACAGACAGTTTCCATGGGCATGCATGTGTTCTTTGTTATGCAGGCCTCGCCCACCTGCTTCTTGTTATTGTGACCATGTGACTGGCGGCCATTTTGTGTTAGCACTAGCCAGCCAGTGTGCTTCCCTCATAGGTCTGTAAGTGTTCTCCTGTGACCATGTGGTTGGTGGCCATTTTGTGTAGGCAGACAGTGTGATTTCCCTATAGGCCTGCATGTCTTCTCTTTGTTCCCAATGTCTTCCTGCTCAGTGTTGTTGTTGTTGATGACAATATGTCACTGGCTGGCAGCCATTTTGTGCATCTGGCCAGTGTGGCCCTTTGCCATAGGCTGCATGGAGGGTCGAGCAATGAGATAGCAGTTTAACTTATTATTATATCTTTCAGGATAACTTCACTTATGTTTACTTTCTTTAATTGTATTTTTTTTTATTAATTGATAAATAATATTTTTCATTTTTTCAATTTTGTTTTTGTTTATACCATTTTCCACTACATCTGGCATTAATCAAAACCATGTCTACTATAGGTGCACAACAGCATTCATTGTCTAGGGAATATTCCTTCCGTTGTCATTTGTCAGCTGCACCTCCCTGAGTGCCACATCACACGTGAATGAAGTCTCATGACACACATAAAGAAAACAGTTTCATCTGTATGTTGTTGTTTTTGCTCTCTCTTATCCTTCCTGAATGTACAATCAGTCACCATGAAAGTTTATAATGGTGTGATTTTCCGTTTTACGAATAGATACACTATATTGTTAATTATTTATAAAAGGGAGTAGCCAGTGACCACGCTAAATGATATTGTGTTTGGTTGTACTGCGAATTGAACTGCAACAATGCCATGTTTCACTGATGTCCTTCTTGCTTCTTTTCTTTTAGGTGCACAGAGACAACATCGCTCACAGGACGGCATGAAAGAAGGCCTGTGAATGGCATGACGCATGAGTGACCCATACATCACCGACATCTCTTAAACTTAAGAAGCTAAGTGCCACTGCTAGCTGACAGCTTCACAATGGCCCCAAAGAAAGGTGCTACAAAGAAAGTGGACAGTGGGAAGAAGAAGGAGCCTACCACCACCACCACTCGTATTTTGCCCCAGATCTTTTTTTGAAGAAAAAAAACCAGCGCCTGATGCACTGTCCTGTGGGGAGCAAGCTGGGAGCAGCACCCCTACATCAGTAGACCCACTCCAATCTAGGCCCAAGCCCATGTCTGTCACAGTGGCAGCCAGTCTAATCCGGCAATGCCAACGAGCAGTGATGTTGAAATTGGCTTATCTCTGTTGCAAAGTAGTACCATATCGTTGCAGGAAACTCAGAGAAGTGGATAAGAACTGCCAAAAGTAGTTCCTCCCCAAGTAGGAGCAGTTCAAGAGATTGAGCTTCATGCTGAGGAAGTAGAGCAATCTGCTCTTTCAGAAGACCCATTGTCTTCCAGATCTCCAGCTAGAAAAAGGAGGGTTAGTGGTGCATCATCTTCTCATTCAAGCTCCCCCTCTGATGATCTAGACACCACTTGGATCCCGCCTCAGTCTGAAAGTGAGATACATCACAAGATGGGGCTAGGGAAAAGGAAGGTTCCAGAAAGCCTTAGAGTTATAGAGGCAGATGTAGAAGAGGAGGATGACGACGAGCCAGTCATCATGGATGTTAGCCCAGCCCCAGTGGAGACTGACTTTACCCCATCCCAACCTCCCGGGGGGGGAATGTGGCAGTGGCACCACAGATCCAACCACTGCCAGCTGCTATATTTGCAAAGTCCCGGCAGCGACCTACATCCACAACCACCTCAGTAAAAGTAGGTACTGCAGAGAGTCAAATGTCAAAACTCCCACCTACCACCAGTTCATCTGACATTGGCAGAGGCACTAGCATCAGAAAGTTGAGCTCCCCAGTTTGGGACTTCTTTTCAGTTAGCCTGAAGGAGGTGATCATTGTCATATGTTCCCTTTGTGGAGCAAGTGTTAGTCGGGGTAAGCTTTGTATAAACTATGGTATCGGGGCCAAACAACCCATTTGGGAAATCAGCATACCATCCGTTGGGAGGTGCACCTTAGAGGCCAAAAAACTGCAAGTTTTATTGGTGAAGGGGGTGAAAGCCAGCTGAGCAGGGAATCCGAATCCGATCCGATCACGATGGAAGGCGAAGAAGAGGAAGACATCTTTGTTACGCAAAGCATCTCTCTCCCCAGAAGTCCAGTAGCATCACCCACATCAGCAACATCACAATGGCACAAGACTAAGGTCGAGACACCAAGGCAACAGAGGACAGTGACAGCCCACTGAAAAGCACATTGAGCATACCATCACCTGCTCTCAAGAAATCACCTGCATAAGGTGCCATCGGGAAAGAAAAAAATTCAGGCTACTATTCCTGTCATCTTTAGGCCGGAGGGGCATTATGAACCCAGCCACCAAAAGGCACATTTTTACAACACGAAGCTGGCTAAAATGTTAGCGCTCGACCTCCTTCCTTTTTCTTTTGTTGTATTTGTGGCAGCCATCTACCCAAAATGGAAGGTTCCCAGTTGGTCCTATGTCGCCAGAGTTGCTGTTCCAGCGCTACATCATGATGTGCTGGGATTGCTTGAACAAGATTTGCAGCAGAGTGCTGTTCACAGTATCCACCTGACAACAGACATGTGGACCAGTTGCCAAGCCACAGATTACATGTGCATCACTGCACACTGGATCTCTTTTGTGGGGGCTAGAGAAAAATATCTGCAGGTGTTGACTAGGCCTGGGTGGTAAATTCCGTTCCGCTCGCGGAATTTGTGGAATTTGGGTAATTTCGCGTTCCGCGGAGAACGCGGAATTGCCAAAAATTCCACGATCCGCAGCTTCGCAGAATTTTTGGCTTGTTCGCGCTTTCAAAGTGCGTGTTCGCGAGATATTTTTCCCCAAGCACGCAAACAGCGTTCGCGAACTAGAAAAAAGCATCGCGAACGGGCGGAACAAGCAATTCCGCGTGTTCGCGGAACTTTTGCGTGCTCGCAGAGATTTTTTACCGTTTCGCAGAGCTTTGCGTAGCGCGACTACGCAAATTCCACCCACCCCTAGTGTTGACACTGCTGAGATTTTGAATGCTGCTTGAACGCATGCGACAGTAGCCATGTTCACCATGAGGAAATCCCATACAGCTGCAAACATTTTGGAAGACTTTAACAACAAGGTCTTTGAATGGCTGTGACCAAGAGGGCTGGATTTGTTGCTATGGACAATTGCAGTAATATAGTTAAGTCCATGGCCGATAGTGGCTATTTCAGGGTCCTGTATTTGGCGCACTGTATCATTTGACAGGGAAAAAAAGAAGACCAAGTAAGCAACTTACTTTCCAGCTGCAGAAGAATCTGCACTCATTTCAGCCATTCATTTAAAGCCCGGAATTAGCTGAGGGTCATTCAGCATTATATTAGAATGCCTGTTAAAGCACTCATACAGGAGGTGCCAACAATCATTACATGCTTCAACGCCTGTTTGAGCAATACAGACCTATCAATAAATATGTCGTGCAAAGAGGAGATGAAACAGTGAAAGGCATAATCATTGAGATGGACCAATGTGGTCTAGTCAAATGCCTGACAGAGATGCTGCTTCCTTTTGAGGTGTTCACATGGGAAGTCAACAAAGAAGACAGAACCATGGGCCAAGCTATCCCGTTGTTGCACATGCTACATGAACAGCTAAAGGAGGTGTCTGCATTGTACACAGGTGCAGAGTTCAAAAAGATGCGTATGAATTGGTGGCGAGCTTTATCCTTCGCTTGTCTGCTAATACAAGGGTGCAAAGAGACATTGTGTCCTCCAAACATTACATCTGTGTCACAATTCTTGATTCATGGTACAAACAATTACTGTTCACTTTCATTCCTTTTTCAGATGGGGATGTTGGAAAATACAAAACATGGATAGCTGAGCAAGGCAGTGAACTAGAAAAAGAATGGCAGGGAATTAGAGGCCCACTCCTCCAGGGCACAAGTCCTGCGGGCAACCTTCAAGTTCAGAGCCTGAGGGCAGTGCTGTTGGCTGACAGCAGCCAAAACCAACAACAAGAACACCATCAACAACAAGTCCAGGAGCATTAGCCCCAAAATCTGCAACTGAATGGTTTCTACTGGCAGGGCTTAAGTCCAGTAGAGAGCCGAAGGCAAATGAGGTTGAGCAAGGTGAAGCACCAGCAATGAACATTGATTGAATGGTCCAGGCCTATCTGGATGATGCAACAGAGGTCTAACTTGATCAAAATCCATTGGTGTATTGGTATGGGAAGAGGCACCAATGGCCAGTGCTCATCAGTCTGACAATAAACTATATGGCTTGCCTGGTAGCCAGTGTCTCAGCTGAGCGTGTTTTTAGTGCTGCTGGTGCCATAATCACATTGAGAAGGACCAGTCTCTTACCCCAAAATGTGGGGAGAATAACCATGATCAAAATGAATCAGCACTTTATACCACCAGATTACTCCATACCTTAAGTACCACAGGAGGAAGATGAGGGAGACCCAGGTCATGGAAGTAGTGTGTTAGATTACCTACTTCCAGGAGAGCCACCAGAGTTTGAGGACAAGCTCTACTTCCCTGACTATGAGGCCTGGGCCAACAACAACCATAGAACTTTCTCTCGCAGTCTCTAGTCTACTGCTGCTCTGCTTTCTTTCTTTCTTTGATGCCCCCCCCCAAAAAGATATAGCTAATAGGGAACATTTTTATTTACTTTATTATTTGTTTGTGTCTGGTTGACTAATTCATCCCCGCTGTCTTTCTCTTAGACACATTTTATTGATGGATTGGAGTTGCAACTGTGTACAATGAACCAGTTCCGACTCCCCCACACCCATTTCCCTCAAGGGCATTGGATGGAGAATACAAACAAATGTGTGTCTGCCTCCAACCCTGGGCCATGACTATCTATTCTTTCCTACCCTCAGAAGAACTGCCTCACATGTGACTATATAATTCTATTTACACTGGCCATTCTCTGCTTCGTGAACAAATAGATCTGCATTCTGCAATGTACCACGAATCGATCACAGTGACCACGCCGAAGGAACAGGTAAATGGCATGCATTGCAAGCTGAGTGGTTTTTGTTTGTGTAGAACTTGTGATGTGTGTTGAGAGATAATTCATGTGGTGGCAGGCAGTGTTACACTGGGTGTTTGATTATCTATAACAATTATGCTTAAAATGTGTTTGTGATGATTTACAATGTTGGTGGCCTACCGACGGCTGATCAAATTTCCCCTGAAAGTTATTTTTTTTCCTTCCCCTTTGAGAGATAACGGGATTCCTTCAAAAGGTCCACTTCACAGTCCACATTGCTTTGTTTTATTGTTTTCTACTTTATACTCCTCGAATAGTCAGACCTAACAGTCCCTTAGATAACCCAAACACAAATCTAGTCTACACAAAAAATGACTCAATCTTTCTCTTCTTGTTGTGCAGCATCAAAATTGTACAACAGGCCGATCTATTGCATTTGTGTCAGGACTCGGGACACAGTTGGTACGAAGTTGGACACCAGGATGATCAGAGATGATGGAATGACTCAAGGTGTGGGCGTGACTACTTCTTGTGTACTAGAAATCTGGTCTCCGGTGACTGTCTCATTTTTTTTTAAGGCTTGCATATAATCACGGCATTAACTCCGTTTTTATTTAAATTTAATTAGTTCCTTGCGATGAATTTTCCTCATCTTAACAGTTTGAGATCAACTAGGAGGGAGTGGGACCTCGCTGCTGGTTCTGGTGCTTTCACTATTCCACTAGTGCGCTAGCATACTGCTACTACTACTACCACCATGGCACCTTGGTAAACCATGCAGCCATCGCTTCATCTAATCAGGTAAGAGAAGAACTGTGGGGCATTCATTGCAATAATCTATTTACAATGGAAATTCACACACCCATCCCCTCCGAGTCCTTAGGGGTTAACATAGTTGCAGACTGCAGAGACTAGGAGGGGAGAGTAGTAGGACAAGTGAGGGTACCTCATAACTATTTTGTTGTTGTTACACTATCTGCAGATTTTAAAAACTGGCTGCGGGACTGCGGCAAATGCAGCAATGTGAAGTAAAACAGTAACCTCCCAAAAAAGATTTAAATCATATGTACAACTATAAAAAATGTATTTCCCTAACAAATCTATAAACTAGTAAACCCACAACAACTGGCACACCCCTCTCCCTAACCCTAACCAATGTCCAAAGTAAAAGTCCAAAAATGAAATTGTCCATAAACAGGAAATAAAAAACAAAATAAAATGCCTCATCGCCCACATTCCAACCTTCTCTTTAACAAGTCCCACCCACCAAAACACCCCCAAGTTTTTTTTAAAAGAGGCCTAGCGGAGGGCTAGGAGCTTTGTCTCCAAATTGTTCAGACGTTCCTCCTGCCTGGCTTCCATGCATGCCAGCCTCTGCACAATGCGGCGCTGAAAGCCACTAAAATAGAGGGAGGCAGCTGTGGTAGAATGGCAGTGGGTGGCTGCCTTGTGACCACTGCGACGGACTATCAGAGGCACTGGGGCCTGGCTGCGGCCTGGGGCATTTGCAGCTGCAGCTGCTCCCGCCTCCTCTTCCTCCTCAGCCACCAGCCGCTGGTATTCGGCCCTAATGGGCTCCAGCTTCCTTTGCCGAGTCCTGGCTGCTACGCCCTGCCTGTTGGGTCGTGTCGGATTGGCAGGAGTAGCTATATCAAGAAAGAAAAAAAGACAAATTGTAACAAATACTCTTAGCAAAACAGATAAAATTATACAGTGGCAAAGTAGCACTAGCAGTACATTTGTTTGTATTCTCGGGCCATTCGATTTTGATGTGTTTAGAGTTTCAGGCTTTATACACTACGGAGTATACAAGTATTCTTCTCTCTCTTTTTGAGCTACATTAATGTAGGCATGCCAGCTCAGCTTGCACCCTAGACAGACATACTTGTGTCGCGTTACTTTGCTACTGTCTGCAGGTGGGGCAGCTGCACTAGACAATTATCTCTTTTCCTATCATGGCCATGCTCTCTGAAATTCCTCAATTTCACCCTGACTACAACAAGGCAGATAAATTATTACTATGATTGATATAGGTCATGTGAGGTACTACTAACTAATCATAAAGAAGACAATTATGTAGACAAACATCCTCCTGGGAAAAGCAATGCAGTACAGTATAGGGAAAGGATTAAGGAACATGATATTGTATTTGGTATGTTCATCACAGACTATCCCAACCACAAATCAAAATCATCTACTCTTTATTCCCACTAGACTCTCTGCCCTCAGCCTCCGTCGCCACATTTGACATTACTTGTTCTCAACAAACTAGATTTGCTTGGCAGTAAGGAAAATATTTATTAACTTAGTCAACTGCAGGTAAGTTAGAGGGTATAGGCTGGATAGGTAGATGTTTCACTGATCATCATCATCATCATCAAATGCCTAAGCTTTTGCTAGTTGTAAGTCACTTTGTTCGGCAATTCTTAAAAGGGAAAGATTTGAACTGATGTACTCCGTTATGGAAGCAATAATAAAATATATCACTTGGCCAGAGGAAAGAAACGCATGCAAAGAATGTTTTTTCCATATTTTTTGGAAGGCTGGGACAGAACAAGGAAGTTAGGAAAGGAGTTACCTCATGTACGAGGAAGAAGGGAATCAGTGAGCACTAGGAGTGAAGGGAAACACAACTATTTATTTTTTGCATTGCCATGACATTTGTAAAAGGACCTACACATTAACTAAGGAAGATGCACATTTCACAGCCAACAATGCAGTGCTGCCGATGTAACCATGCAGCCAATAGGTCACCCATGGCTGTCACTGGTGAAATGCCATCGGTAGGGACTCAGAGGGACTCAGAGGGAGGCGATTGAGGATGATGGGTGGGTCCTAGAAAGGATACATAGTATATGTTGCGCTTGAAAACTACTGTGATTCAAGGTAGTAGTCTGAAATATCACCTCAACCCTTTATTCCAAAAACCTTGATAAAAAAAAAACATTCCTTGTTTACTCTTCTTCCCATGGATTTTTCCATTCATCATTGCATTGTTCTTCTAGTATAATGTTTCTTCACCCCTGGCTTTGTTACTCAGTTACTGTGTAAGTTTTACATTCTCTCCATCCAGTCTTCACCTATGAATACCATCCATCCATTCATGTATCCATCCATCCAAATTTGGCTCTCATTCTCAATGAACCTTTCGCCAACTTACATTTGTCATTTAACTACCCATGCGTCCTTGCTTTGACCCATCAAACCCACTAGAGAATTCCTTTTACCCATACACTTTCACACACCCAGTCAGGCAACCTTTCACCTTCCTTCCATCCATCCTTCACCCACCCATGCATCCTATCAGCCACCTATAGTGTTATGTCCCGGATAGAGGCCCTAATGTAGACCCGTTCATACATGCCCTAACATGGACGTATTCGTATTTGACCTAATACGGTCATATTTGTACTTGCCCTATTATGGTCAAAGCCGCATATGCCCTATTACGGTCATAACTGTACATGTCCTATTGTAGTCATGATTCCTTATATAGGCATGATCTTTCACCTATATTGGTCCTCGCTAGTACACAACGAGCTCTGAGGGCTGAACGTTATATAGCCTGTGGTTTTGAATACAGCAGGGTTTTTCCCAAACACAGGCCCACACTGTACTCATCAATTATGCATGACTCTCTAGGAATACACCACCTGCATAATATGTATGTACAAAGTTCACCCCTGACGTTTTCCTCAAGTCTAACAAGGCCCAATACAAACCATACGAAGCAACTAGAGTCTTCAGGGTATAAATACACCACCTCTTACCCCGGTAAGACAGAGGGAACCGAGACTTCCATGCTGACACACTGACCAGAGAGGCTGAGGCTCCAGCATGCAGTCGTTCCAGCTGACAGCGGTCTGACACAGCCCTTGCGGAGTATCCAACTCGAGACCAGGACGGGGTCCCACACTCTCTCTATTCAGGTATGGGGGTTCGACTAAATCCTAGAAGGATTCTTGGCTCTTAGGCTTTTAGACCTACACATATGCTAGGTACACTCAGGTACATCTAGTTAGGCATCGTAGGAGTACGCGCACTTTTATAATGCTTTTATATTCATGTATGTATTCATTATTATTGCAACATGGTAGAGCTGTTCTATCCATTCACTTTTATCGTACTGCTGATAATATATCTCTGCTATTGTCTGCTGGTTACTACAGCACATATATTTTACACTAGAATAACAACTGTTCAATAAATACTTATTGAAACGCCCAGACTGTTTATTCTGTGTAACTCTCTGAGACAAACCGAATAAGTAAGCACGAATGACTGAGCGAAAAGTAGTACATTGTTTCCTCGATTGTGAGGGATCAGGGTTGTCATGGTCTAAGGTTGCCAGAAACTAATCTTTCCCCGATAAGAGGAGATTCTAGTGGCACTGTGAGCTAGCTAATGCAAATCAGGCTAACATACACGGTGGGGGTGCACAGAATCAGTCTAACACCAAGCCCACGGTTTATGTTATCCAAATGCGCAGATCCTACATGGGTACTATAGGAACTACACGACATGGCGCCACCAACGTCTGTTGGGTACTTATTTAACAATAGAATCTGAGTAGTTCAGTCGTGCTATTCTCAGAGAACCTACTCACAAAACCCCAGAGACGTCTGGAGTGGGTGGGCACAAAATCCGCCGCAGCTGAGTAGAACAAAAATACTATTTATTGGCTGTTGGTTAATCAAGCTTGAAGGATATTTAGTTCCTAAAAATTGTGCATAACACCTTATCTTTGTTCCCTTGGAACACTTCTTCCTCTAAACATGTCTGATACCGAGGTAAGGGCAGAGAGAGTTGAACTGAATTTTTCAGAAGAAGGAGAAGATCCTGCGGATGCAATACAGATAGCACCAAAATTCAGAAGGACAGTCACCCGAAGACTATTAGAAAATGGTTTACAAGCTAAGGGTGGCATTGTAGTTTTCATGATTGAGGCACATGAATCAAACAAAACAGAGGTATTCTATTCATGGGTTACATACCCAGCCACACATGCAATAACAAAGACATTTCACTACTATATAGAAGGAGAGGCACCACGGGAATATTGTCCGTTTGAGGACATAGAGATTCCACTCACTTACCAGGAACATTATTACTGGTTTAATGGCGCCCTACCCCACGTACGAGAAAGAGTAAGATTAGGCCCGCTCGGAGGAGACGGGGCCACATGGCCAATACTAGTGGCTTACACACCGCACCCTAACATTGACACAATGCCACAGCCAGACTTACTCGTACAACACATAGATTTAATTAAAATCTACAGAAACTTGACACAATTTGTCATGAGGACTTTAACAATCCAACCTGCACCAGGTGCAGCAAATAGTACTCCAGCTCAGGGTACAAGAAATAAAATTACTCCACAAACATTACACACAGTAATGGGCAAAATGCCCGCAAAACGTGAACAAATACCATTCTGGATAGCTCAGAAAATAACTCACCTGGAGGCGGTATTTCCGAATACTACCACCTGTGATAAACACAGAATACTAACAATCTGCTTGCCCATGGGGATCACACCACAAATAGAGGACTGCACCTCTTGGGGTTCAGTCTTTGCTGCCATATATACCAGAACACATGGTATCCCGTCATTAGCAGTAGTACCTGACGTATTGAGACAGATATAAAATGAGTACGGAGCAGAGCCTGCCCTTAACTTAGGGATGAAGTTACTAAATAACTTTAACCAGGTATCAGTCATAATACTAGCTAACATTAAGGGGGAAGCAGCTTCAGTGGCAATCCGCCAACGCCTAAGGGAGTTCAGTCCAGTAGATCAACTACACGAACTACCCAAAATAATTGAAACTGCATATGCAGAACTAGGCAGAGACAGTCTAGGTGGGAAAGCATTGAAACCACAACTGGTGGGCAGTCCTGAAAAGGACACTACTAAGCAGACACCTACTTCTTCTAAAAAGAAGTGGGAAAATAAAAAACAACAAAAGTCTAAAGACAGCAGATCTCAATCCAGAGGTAGGTCTCCTCAACAGGAGCCCTCTGAAAGGAGGTATAACCTCAGGAATCGGGATAATATTAAAAAACCTGACAGGTATCAGGATACTGTTACACGTTCCTCTCGTTCCTTTCAGGGTTCATCAAAAAACTCAGAGAGGGAAGGACGGTCAGAACACAGACAAGAGGAGCGTACAAAGTCCAGAGACACGCAACGCGCTGCGGACTACGCACCTACAAAAGAAGATAAACAAAAATCCAAACCTCAGTTCAAAAAGAAGAAGGTAGCAGGTCTCAAGATCAGACATGCCCAGAATTCTGAGGACACAGCTTCTGAAAGGGGAATGGGCTCTGACGATGCTAGACAGCGCGGCAGAAGTAACAATAGCTCACCAGAACCTGAAGGAATTTCTGGTGACAGCGGAGTTGAGTGAGTATATCACGGTGGAAACACCTGATACTCGGGTAAGTGTCCCACATAAGTTACATGAGATAACACTCCGGATGGAGGGGACAAGCCCAGGAAAGTTAAGGGTCTATTTTGGAAAAATCTGTCATCTGGATATGACATCCTATTAGCAGAGCAAGACTGGCCGCCAGCATTCATCATGGAGTGCCCTAGGGGAGAAACTATAATTTTTCCAGCCTTTTCCGACCTCGTTCCCATACAGTTAAAACATGCATATGCGCAGGAGTGGGCGGTTGCCCTGGCTCCAGCATTGTACAAAAATCATGCCGGTTGGGATGAGGATTCAACCCACCACGTGATCCCATTAAAAGTTTCACCAAATGCTCAAAGGCAATACCCTATAAAGCAGGAAGCTAACAAACAAGTCAGGGAGATCCTAGATCAACTTGAATACCAGGGGGTGATTGAAAATTGCACTTCACCTATGAACAATCCTTTGTTCCCCGTATCAAAACCTGACAACACATGTCGTTTAGTTTTGGATTGCAGACATTTAAACACTTGCACAAAGACATTTGCAGTTCAAAATGCACACAGTGCCGCATTAATGAATAACATTGTGTGACAAAAATACAAAACAACACTTGATATCTCAAATGGATTTTTCTGCCAATATATAGCGCCTGAAAGCAGGTACTTGACTGCATTCTCAGCGCTAGGGTCCCAACGGCAATTTTGCCGACTCCCCCAAGGGTATAAGAACAGCCCGGGGGTATTTTCAGCAAGGGTAACAGAGTTACTACAAAATTTGGATGAAGAAGCATTGTCCTATGTAGATGATATTTATCTGACGGACGATGACTTACCGAGGCACTTGACCAGGGTGAGCACCATTATTATGGGATTCGCCTCTGAGGGCTATAAATTTAATTTCAAAAAATCAAAAATTGCCCACCTCAGCGTCCTATTTTTAGGATATGAGCTGTCAAGTAAAGGGAAAAGCCTAGCAGCTAACTTTTTAGAAAAGTGTGCGCTGCTCCAACCTCCAAAATCATTAAAGAATTTACAATCAATACTGGGATTCCTAAATTTTGGTCGAACATACATTTTGGATTATGCAGAAAGAGTAAAACCTTTCTACGACTTAATAAAACCTGACTTTTCAGTTAGACATTGGACACAGGAACATACAAATATCCTACGTTCACTACAGGAAGACATGATAGCTTCAGAACACTTACAGACACGCGTAAACGCACACAATTTGGTGATCCGAGTAATAGCGGGTCAATGCGGGTACACTTATTTGACCTTCAATGAAGGAGAAACAGTACCAATCGCATTTAAATCACACCTGTACACAAATGCAGAGATGCGCTTCACTTCAACAGAAAAAATCCTGACAGCGGTGCAGACCGCTGTAGCAAGAGAAAGAGCTCTGGCTCAGGGGAAACGCATAATTGTCGTAACCCCAGTACCGGCTTTAGAGGCTGTTACAAAGGCTAGCATTCCAAATGCGAAAGCATTACATCCCAGATGGATACAATGGGCTAATTCTCTTACTGCAACGGATGTTGAATACAGATTTGATCCAAGTTTAAAAACACAAGCATTTCTGCAATACGAACAAGAATATCCTCTACCAAATGAGATTTTGCCTCTAGATCAGTATGAATATATTATTTACACTGACGGATCTGCTCAACCGGCCATAGGGAGTAAGCAAGCTTACAGTGCAGCGTGTGCAATCGTTAAAGGTCGCATGCACGATGGAAAGTTCCATCCAAGTTGCACTAAAACGCAATCTCTAGGAGACTGCACGGCTCAGTTGGCAGAATTAAAAGCACTGATACTGGCACTTGTAAATACAGAACACGAATTCCCCACACTAATTTTGTGTGATTCCTTTTACTGTGTACAGTCGTACAATGAATATTTACATAATTGGGAACAAAACGGGTTTAAAGACGCAAAAGGTGGCACAATTAAGCATAAAATGCTATGGGAACAGGTAGTGGAGTTGAGAAACGAACTACCAAGGGCTCACGTGATACATACACTGAGTCATCAGCGTGATGGCGTTCACGTTGAAGGGAATTCATTGGCTGATGAAGCCGCAAAAGGGGCTGTACGCACAGCATCCGTAGCTGCAGTTACTCGTTCAAAAACGAGAATAGATGGCGAGATTATGGTAGCTGTCAATGCTTCACGCAAAGGCAGCACAGCAGTACCTAAATAATTTCCACTCAAGTACTCCTACAAGTGTCCCACAACACATCACAGGCCAACTGCCACCTATACCAACCCTGGGCGAAGTTCGCGTAGCCGCGCTACGCGAGTCTACGCGAAGCGGTAGAAAAACTCAGCGAGGCTACGCGGAGTTACGCGAGCATGCGGAGTTGCTTGTTTCCGCATGCTCGCGTGTGCTCGCGTATGCTCGCGAGATGTTTTTGACGTTCGGCAACGCGGATTGCATGTTCAGGGGAAATATCGCGCAAACTTCACCACGCGGTCGCCAATGGGCGTGGCCATCTTGTTTTCCTATTCTTTGCATGGTTCTGGGGCCTGTTTTTCAATCCCTCTATAATCTTTTCAATCCTTTGTTTTTTACACTGTTTTTCTGATCTTCTTTACTTATTTTCTATCCCTCTCTGACCCTAAGTGTATATTTTGCGTTTTATTTCTACTTTTACTGCGTTTGTTATACTTTTTTCTACTGTTTTATATTACTTCCTTTTTTACTCTCCTACTTCTTCTCCTGACTTTATTTTTTACTCTGACATTTTCTTTTCTGCCCCCCGCCCACCCCAGAACCTTGGCTAAGGGCACCGGCTCCAAGTCCAAGGGTAAGGTGGCTGCGCCCAAGAAGAGCCGCCTCCCTTGTGGCAGACTGCGCCCGGAAGGGGTGCAGGTCTGGGCCCTTTTCAGCGAGGCGGAGGTGGCCGCCCTTGTTTTTTGTGTGCAGCGCCACCTCCCCTTGACCTTGGCAGCAGGCGGCAGGCCTGGCTCTGGGTACGCTACCCAGGAGCGTCACCGCCGGTGGGCGAGGGTGCGCCGGGCAGTGTTTCGCTGCTCTGGGGTCCAGCGCACCCATAACCAGCTGACCCACTGGTGGTCTGACATCTTGGACCGGGAGCAGGACCTGCTGGACCTGCTAGGTGTCGAGGTCGTGGGGCTTGGTGAGTAGCTAATAGTATAATACTAGTAGTATTGTGTGTTCTGTAGACTGTTACTGTTGTTATTGCGAATATCATTTTTTTCCAATAGCAAGAATGCTGCTGCTTACATTGCAGGTAGGTAAATTACGTTTAAAAATCTTCTGTGATTGTTATTCTTCTAGACACAGGTGCTCGACGGCGCTTCTAATCTTACTTGTTTGCAACTTTGTGCTCGCTTAGGCTGATTATGTAAGAGAGTTTACTTTAGAGAACTTAAGTTAGGTAATGCTAGAGAGACTCTAGTCCTTCCTTTGTCCTCCTGTCACTAACATAGTGGTGGATTGATAGATAGTTTAGTTACTTAGTATTAGTTGGTAATTTTTTAGCGGTCTGCGTGACGCATCCTCTGTCACGTCACGTGCTGCTGAGTGCTGCTTACTCCAGTCCTTAGTAGAACCTTTTGTAGTTTGTTAGTGAGTGAGTAATAGGCTTAGCAGAACATCAGCAGCAAGCAACCAACAATTTGGTGTATGCAAAAATGTATGCATGCGTCCTCCATCTATGCATTTTGAGGACTAAAATAAATGGAAATGCAGACTTAGTGAACAATTGGCCCGCCTGGAATAGGTGGGCTAGGTCAGGTGGTACGTAACTTAACTTAGGCTTAGGATTCTTGGGATCAGAATGGAACACTGGATTAGTGTTCATAAATATTAACTAGACGGTCCACGAATCCCGCGATACTACTAGTCGATCAGATTAGATAGGTCAATTTTATTGCAATTGTTGTTTCCAAAAATGTTTATCTGAGCGTTTTTTAAAATATTTTATTTGTTTCACACCAATCATCAATGTTTGTCTCTTTCTATATTATATGTTACATGATCAGCACCCAGGGGCAAGAAGACGGGGTCAGAGTCGGCGGGAGCTGGGCAAGAATCGCAAGATGCCTCCCAAGGCCAGGACCGCTCCTCTACCGAGGGCTCTGCTGCTGACCCCAGTAAGTCCTCCAGTTGTTAATATTAATCATTATATTTCCCTAACTTTTACTGCACCTTATTTTCCAAACTATTATTTCCGTTTCCGAATTCTATTTTTTACCAAATCTTCTTCGATCTAGACTATCTGTTTCTAAATTCTTGTTATCCCTGCCTCTAACTGCCTCTGCTCTGACTCTCTGTACTACTCTACTACTATATTAGTCTGTCTGTAGCTAAGTTGTGGCCAGTTGTGGCCAGTTGTGGCCAGTTGGCCACTCTTTAATTTTATTTAAAAGGTTTTAAAACTCAGATTCACCAATAGCTCTAGCCACTGAGTCCAGTCCTTTGGGTTGTCCTCTTCTAGTCTTCTTAATCTTGAGAGGCTTTTCGACAATTCCCACCAACAAAATGCCCAACCTGAAATTTTACTATTTTTGATAGGATAGGACATACTACTACTAGTGTCTACTCTACTCTAGTACCCGATTTGTACTAGTGATGTATGTGGTATATGTATGTGTATTTTAACTTTTTTTTCAATCTTGCTAGTGAAAACGAATAAATAGGGGAAGGTGTATATGGCATCGAAAAAAAAATTTTTCTAGGCGTACCGACCACCAGTGCCGGGGCCAGCGGTGGGGCAGGCGACGCCAGCCAGGAGGGAGCAGTGGATGCGGCAGCTGCCACAGGGGTGGATGCGGCAGCAGCAGTGGCGGGCGGTGGTATGTTATACTTATATTCATTACTTATTGACAATAGTTACGCACTCGCTGCAAGGGTGTACACTGTATGTTGAGAGAGACTAAGTTGTTGTGAACAACGGTTGAAGAATACACCCTTTACTTAGCATTAGAGCAATAGCATTAGCGGCAGGAGTAGTAGTTGAGTAACTAATGGCCTCTTCTATCTGACTTCAACTCAGCTGGGAAAGTTTTATGGAGAAGACTAAGAGTCAGATCAGATGACCTTGATGGATGGGTTGAACGAAAAGGGAATGAAGGATGGAAGGAGGAAGGACGGGCGAGATGTAATATATATGACTGGCAGAGAAGGATACCTGTGATGCATGCATAGGTGGCTGATAGGAATCAGATGCATGGGTGGTTTAAGCAGGATGGGTGGCAGGTGAAAGAAAAGATGCCTGCCTAGGTGGGTGAAACTGTATGGGTGATAGCAAGAATCCTCCGGGGTGTTTCATGGGTCAAACTCAAAGGCAAGCAAGGAAGGGAGGACGCATGGGTGGTGGTTTAAAATAAAATAATAAATGTTTGTTGTTGGTGAAACAAACTAAAGTTTGTTGAGAGATTAAGAAGAATGATAGACATGTTTACTTTGAATGGATGGATGCCTGGATGGTATTCATCATAGCATAGGTGGAGACTGTCACTGGATGAAGAGTCTTTGAAGAGAATGTAAAAGAAAATAAACCGCGCCAGAGTAGCAAAGCCAAGGAGAACAGAAGTTGTATTTTCAGAATACTCCCTTGACTCACAGTAGTTTGCAAGCACAGCATATATATTGTGTATGTATGTTGTTACTTATCAAGCGCCTCCCTCCGACTCCGAGGCCCACTCCCTACCTATGTTAATTTATTTTTGACTGTGTCAGCCTGCCATGGGTGGCCTATCGGCTGCATGGTTACACAATCAATCGAAACAAAGTTACTCATGTCGTCCCATATATAAGCAATGATCATTTGGATCAGATATCATCTGCCTTGTAGTAGTCAGGGCAGGGTGAAAGTGAAATTGAGCAGTTGCCCTTGATGCAATAACAGAGTATGGCCAGTGCCACCCATAATAGAAAATTAAGATGATTGTGTAGTCAGCTTCCCCACCTGCAGACAGTAGTAAATAAAAATAACGTGAGTCTGCAGACTGCGTCACGAGTATGTTTGTCTTCTTGGGCGCAAGCCGACTGAGCTGGCATGCCGGCTACAACAAGGTTACTTAATTTTGCTAAACAAGAGAGAACTCGAGTCCATAGTGCTAGTATAATGCCTGAAACTCCCACAAATGTTAGAGGCCGAGGAAGTGGGAGGATAGATACCACAAATGTTATGTACTGTGCTTGCTAGTGCTACTGTGCCACTATGTGTAGAATTAATTTTGTGTTACTGTTTTGCTAACAGTATTGGTTACAATAGTCTTTTTTCTTTTTTGATATAGCTACTCCTTCCCAACCAAAAAGACCAGACTGGAAGGAGTTGGCATCCATGGCCCGGCGCCGGAAGCTTGAGGCCATCCTCACGGAATATCGGCGGCTGGTAGTTCTGGCGGAGGAGGAGAGGAGGAGGCGGCAGCAGCTGCAGCCTCCTCCAATGCCCCGGGCCCCAGCCAGGCTCCTCGAGTGGTACAGCGCCACGGTCAGGCAGCCGCCCGCCGCACTTCTGTATCCAACACTGCTTCCCCCACTGTGGATGCAATTGTAGACTTTTCCAGCGCCGCATGCTCCTCCAAATGGCGCGCCTAGAGGAGCAGCTAAAGGAGGTCCTGGTGACTTCGAGCCCGCCGATAGAGATCCTGTTGGATTGCCCCTTTTTTATTCCTTTTTTTGGTGGGTGGGCATTGGGCGTTCGTTGGGGAAAAGTTGGGGTTTATATATTTATGGACAATTTTATTTTTGAATTTAAGGACATTGGTTGGACTTTTTGGACAATGGTTGGGGTAGGGAGAGGTCAGGTGGGATTTTTTACATTAGTTTATTTTGTTAGGGGATTAAATTATATTTATACTTAAACTTTACATACAATGTAAATGTTATGTGGGGGGGTTACTCTTTTACGTCACATGGTTTCCTTCCTTTGCTGCTGCAGGGCCGCAGCCAGTTTTTGATTTAAATAATCTGCCTATTTTGTAACACACGAACAGATAGATGCAGTACCCTCACTGAGTGACTTGTCCTTCTAGTACTGTCAGTCTCTCCTCCTAGTCTATGCAGTCTGCAACTGGACTCAAGGGTGTGGGTGTGTGAATTAATGAATTAATTTCCATTATTAATTATGCCTCCCCCAAACTTCTTCTCTTACCTGTGATTGATGTTTAAACTTAGGCACAGCGATGGCTGCATGGTGATGATGGTTTGGTTTCCCAAGATGCCATGGTTGTGGTGGTAGTACAGTATACACTGGCAGTAGCACTTGCAAAAAAATAAAATGAGACAGTCAGTTGCCTGAGAGAGACTATGGAAGGAGTAGTAGAACGAAGTAAAATAAGACATAATGGTGGTGGGGATAGCCTAGTACAACAAGTTACAAACTATAGTTGACTTGAGTCACTCGACACAAGCATAACCTTTAGTGCTGTAACTTAGGAGGGGGATGATGAATCCAATCGATGCTGGCAATTAATTATGATGGATTATGTTCCTTTGGAAAAAAAATTGACTTGCAAATATACTGAGCATGGGTGGGCATTGGCAAGCAGAAGAAGATCCTCGCCCTGACTTGAGTGAAATTGAATTAGTGTTGCTTTCACCACATCCGCCCCAGCAAGTGTGTGATCAATTATTGGTGTAAATTTAATTTAGTCACACCTCAATATAAATCACACAGCCCGGGGGAAGAGGGTTAGGGTTTGATGAATGGTTGGGAAGGGGTATTTGAGGGAAAGGTTTGACAAAGACAAACACTACACATGGACAACAACAACTGAACAACACACACAATCTTGCCAGATGACCATCATATATCAGTTAAGGGAGAAAAAGGAAATGCATGCATGATGATGACTTGATGGTTAATGATGATAAGTAATACTTACTAACTGGACTAGTAGACAGTACAGGGCAGCAGTATATTATTAATTATTATTATGCTATTTGCCTTGCCTGTCTGCCCTCAGAGAGACCCAAATTACATACATTTTATGTTCTGTTGTACCGGGCTTCCTTTTAAAGCTAGCAAAGAAAATTAAAAAATATCTGTAGGGATCAATTATAAGCAAAGAGCAAACATAATAACAACAACAACAAACACACAGTCGTAATAATTGGAGAGAAAAAATAAATCAAATTATTTAAAAGATGATGAATGATACTAAAGTTACTGTATGTTATCCTGGTCAATTTGGGGAGTTGCATCTCGGCATTCCTCTTGGTCCTCCCTTTCATGGACGCTGCGTCCGTCAATCTTGGGTGCCACTGCCTGCCTGGTGCATGCGGATTGGTAGGTGAGTGTGAGTTGTTTTTCTCTGTTTAGCACAGGGTAAATGCCGGCCTGTAAGTGTAGATGGAAAAACAAAAGGGATATTGAAAAATCAAGGAGAAAATAAAGCATGAATTACGGAGGAGTGCAAACACTTTCAGAGGCGGCATGGACAAATCATGTCTACTCTGTTGTATGTTTCCAGCATTAACATACAACAGCAACAGGACAGAGCAGGCCTACGGCACCGATCCAACCTCCACTTAGCTTAGATTTTGACTGAGCCAGACAGTCACAGAGCACACATATACAGCAACATAGCATTTTCCAAAGTAAGTAACTAAATCAATGCACGGCTGTCAGTCATACCACTACTACACTCGTGACTACTCGACTCTACCACTACTACACAGACATGTAGGTCTGCTGTGGTTGTTGTTGAATTGTTTACCTTTTATGCCACTTCGTGATTTGAAACGCCCTGAGTTATTCCATCAATCATCTCCGAACCAACTGACTGACTGCGAAGATACTATGTGGTCATCATCATGGTGTTGTCCAACTCAGTCTGTAGTGTACCGAGTGAGTCCAGATTCCATATTCAAAAATGCAATGGATCGGCCTGCAGTAGAAGTACAATTTTGTTATTAAACAACAAGAAGGGAAACATTGATTTGAGTCACTTTTAGTGTGTAGAATAGATTAAATACTAGTACACTTTGACTTCACTTCATGCACAACAAACAACAACAACAACACGAACACCAATCACTCAGAGTCAGCGTCCAATGCATGCCATTATTACCTGTTCCTTCTCATCTTAAGTTAAAGGGCAGTCTCTCTCGGCTCGGAAAGGAGGATAGCTATAGTCATCATGTTCCACTTCTTTTGGAGGGACTCGACGAGGCAACATTTCTTGTACTATTCTCCATCCAATGTCTGGCTTGAGGGAAATAGATTTAGGGCGAGTCAGGAGGATGGAGCAGGACTCGGAGGAGTGGACTTAAATGCACACAGCTGCAACTCCAATATGGCAATAAAAAGAGAAGACGGTAGTGATGGATTTGTTGTGATTCGAACCAGAAAGACAGAGACACACACAAATAATAAAAGTAAATAAGAAAGAAAGTAACAAGTTGAAAGCCTAGTTGTCAGGGAAGTAGAGCTCGTCCTCAAACTCTGGTGGTTCAACCAGAAGTAGGTCATCTAACACACTACTTCCGTCACCTAAGTCGCTGTCCTCATCTTCCTGCTGTGATTCACGTATTTTGTAATCCGGTGGTATAAAGTGCTGATTCATTTTGATCATGGTTAACCTCTCCACATTTTTGGGCGAGAGACTGGTCCTTTTCACTGTTACAATGGCACCAGCAGCACTGAAAACTCGCTCAGAAGAGACACTTGCGACAGGGCAAGCCAGATAGTTTATCGCCAGCGTGCTGAGGACTGGCCATTGGCGCCTTTTCCCATACCAATACACTAATGGGTTTTGATCAATGTAGACCTCTGTTGGGTCATCCAGATAGGCCTGGACCATCCACTCAATGCTCAGTTGTGCTCCACTTTGCTAGGCCTCAATTGCCTTTGCATCAGCACTGGACCTAACAAGCCCTTACTGTAGATACCAATCCTGTGCCGATTTTACTGGGGCTGATGATCCTGTTCTTGCTGTTGTTGATAGTGTTGGTGACTGCTGTGAGCCAAACGCACTGCCCTCAGGCTCTGAAGTTGAACTTGACGCCGGATGCCCTGCAGTACTTGTTGTGGGCTAGAGTAGTGTGCCTTTAATTACCAGCCGTTCTTTTTCAAAGTCACTGGCTACCTCAGCTGTCCAAGGTTTGTACTTGGCAACATCCACTTCTGAAAAAGGAATTAATGTCTTAGTGTTCAGTGCTGATTTGTACCATGGATCCAGAATTGTGGCAGAAATGTAATGTTTGTCTGACACAATCTTAGTTTGCTCCCTTGTATTTTCAGCTAAGCGAAGGGCTAAGCTCTCCACCAACTCATATGCTTCATTTTTTTCCTCCACCCTGCGTACGTGTCAGACACCGCCTTGAGCTGTTGCTCTAGCATGTGCAACAATGGGATAGCTTGGCCCATAGTACAGTCCTCCTTGCTGACTTCACGTGTGAAGAGCTCGAAAGGAAATAGCAACTCTGTCAGGCATTTAACTAGGCCCCATTGGTCCATCTCAACGGTCATGCCTTTCACAGTAGCATCCCCAAGTCTTTGCATGACATAGTCATTGATTGGTCTGTACTGCTCAAACAGACGTTCAAGCATGTAATAAGTTGAGTTCCAACGTGTTGGCACCTCCTGGATGAGTGCTTTGACTGGCACTCTATGCTCACGTTGAATGCTCCTCAGCTGCTTCCGGGCTTTAAAAGAATGACTGAAATGTGTGCATATTCTTCTGCAGGTGGTCAGTAAGTTGCTGACTCGGTTTTCTTTTTTCAGAAAGTCTTGAACAATGATGTTAATGCAGTGCGCCAAACACAGGACCCTGAAATAGCCACCATCGCCCATGGCTTAACTATATTACTGCCATTGTCCGTGGCAACAAAACCAATGTTAAGCCCTCTTGGGTGCAGCCATTCAAAGACCTTGCTGTTAAACTCTTCCAAAATGTTTGCAGCAGTAAGAGATGTCTCCATGGCGAACATGGCTACAGTTGCATGTTTACGAGTGGCAATAAAAATCTCAGCGGTGTCAACAACACCTGCTGCAGATATCTTTTCTCTAACCCCCACAAAAGAGATCCAGTGTGCAGTGATGCACATGTAATCAGTGGCTTGGCAACTGGTCCACATGTCTGTTGTCAGGTGGATAGTGTGAACAGCACTCTGCTGCAAAGCTTGTCAAAGCAATTCCAGCACGTCGTGATGTAGTGCTGGAACAGCAACTCTGGTGAAATAGGACCGGCTGGGAACCTTCCATTTTGGGCAGATGGCTGTCACAAATTCCATAAAACCCACCCCTTCCACAAAAGAAAAAGGGAGAAGGTCCAGCGCTAACATTTTCGCCAGCATCGCATTGTACAAACGTGCCGTTGGGTGGTTGCGTTCGTACTGCCCCTCCGACCTAAGCATGCTGACAATGGTAGGCTGGATTTTTTTCCTTTCTGGTGCCGCTGATGCAGGTGACTTCTTGAACACAGATGTTGTTAGGCTCAACAACGCACTTTTTTTCATTGCGGTACTCTGTTGCCTTGGTATCTCAGCCTGACTCTTACTACGGTGCCACTGAGATGTTGCTGAGGATGATGACAATGTGGGCGGTAGTGGTACCACTGCACTGCTGGGGACAGGGCTACTTTGTGTACCAGAGAAAATGTCTCCCTCTTTGTTCACCTTCCACCGCGATCATATCTTCTTCTACTTCTTCATCCCCACCAACAGCAATGGGTGCAGTTTTACTTTTTTGGCTGCTAAGGTGCGCCTCCCACTGGATCATGTGGTGTTTTTTCAGATGGGTTGTTTGGCCTCTGGTACCAAAGTTTGTACCAAGCTTACTCCGACTAACACTTTGTCGACAAATTGAGCATATAGCAACGTTCTCCTCCTTACTGCTAACCGAAAAGAAGTCCCAAACTGGGGAGGTGAACTTTCTTACGCTGCTGGAGGTGCCACTTGCAATGCCTGATGAACTGGAGGGTGTGCCTGGAATTTGACTCTGTGCAGTACCACTACCTACTGAGGTGCTGGTTGTGCTGGATGTAAGTCCCTGCTGGGCCTTTGCAAATGCAAATATGGAAGCTGGAGGTGGTGTTGGTGTTACCTGTGTTGGTGGCATCCGTGCCACATCCCTCACAGCAATTTGGGATGGGGTAATGTCGGTCTCCATCTCCACTGGGGCGGGAGTGATCTTCATGATGACTGGCTCGTCATCATCCTCCTCTTCTACATCTACCTCCATACCTCTAAGGCTTTCGGGGACCTTCCTTTTCCCTAGCCTTGTCTCGTGGCGTGCCTCACTCTCAGACTGAGCTGGTGGCTTCCAAGTGGCATCTAGATCATCAGAAGGGGGGCTTCAAGAAGAAGTTGATGGACTAACCCTCCTTTTCCTTGCTGGGGATCTGGAAGACAATGGATCTTCTGAAAGAGTGGCTGGCTCTTCTTCTTCCTCTGCAGGAAGCACGATTTCCTGAACTGCTCCTACTTCGGGAGGAACAACTACTATTGTTGGCGGTGGTTGCGGCTGTTTTTGTGGCTGTTGTTGCCCACTTATCTGCTGAGTTTCCTCCTGCGTTGATTGGGTACTACTTTGCGATAACGTTAAGTCAATTTCAACATCACTGCTCGTTGGCGTTTGCGCAATTAGACTGGCTGCCTCTGCGACACTCATGGGCTTGGGCCTAGGTTGGTGGGGTGGGCCCACTTATACGGAGGTGCTGCTCCCAGCTTGCTCCCCGGACACCGCTGCTGCAGGATTCATTTTTTGTTTCCCAAAAAACATCCTGGGTGGCACACCAGTCTTGGTAAGTGCCACTTCTTCCTTCTTCTGTTCCTTCTTCTCACTGGCAACTTTCTTGGTACTGGAGGACCTGGTACCTTTCTTTGGGGCCATCTTCTTCAGATGTCAGCAGGACGCAGTTGCACAAGTTGCAGAGATGTCTGTGGTCACACGTCACGTGACGTCGTGCGCAGCAGGACTTCTGTCTGGCAGTACAACGGGTGATGATGACACCTCCTCCTGAGTCCTCAGTCTTTTGTGCACCTAAAAGCAAAGAAGCCAGAAGAACATCAGTCAAATGTTGCATTTGTTGTTGTGGTTTAATTAATACTAGTAGTACAAACAAACAAATATAATATATAACTTAGTGTGTGGTGGTCACACTTGTTAGTGTTATATTATTCAATTTTATTAACTCAGTTATTAAAAAAACATAACAACAGTGTAGCCATTTGTGAGACTTTGACAACAAGGGCTTTCATGGTATACTGTGTACACTCAGGAAGGATAGGAAAGAAGAAGAACAAAAACAAAAATACAAATGTAATGGAAGTGGAACCTGTTTGGCATTAATTTGCACATCACGTCATTCAGGGAGCTGTAGCTGGCAAAGGAGATGGAAGCAGTAGGCCAAGAGGAACGAAGGAAAGACATGCAGGCCTATATGGCAAAAGCAGCACACTACTAAACTACCACCACAAAATGGCCACCAGCCACACGGTCACTCAGAGTCACAACAAGCAGGAGGCCTGGAAAACAATGAACTCAAGCAGGCCTGTATTATATGGCCAGACAAAGGAGGCATGCTTGCTAAACAACACAGCTTTAATGCAAAAATGCGAAAACGAAAATCCACAGGGCTAAAAAAGGTTTGAAAGTTACACAACACAAGTACAACCACACCACACACACATCCAACAAAGGCATTTATTTAACACACACCAAAAAAAGTAAAATACCCCCCAAAACAAACACATTTTGCAATTCAATCCAATGCCATCCATGCCCTAAATTATGTTTAAATTCAACAGACACCACAGAAACAGTTGTTTCATGCACCCATGAGTAGCTCTGGGCCTACTGGCTGAAAGGCCTATTGGCAGACTAGGCCACAAGCTTGCAGGCCTATGGCAAAAGCACACTGCCTGGCTTTACAAAATGGCCACCAGGCAGCCACATGGCCAGGCCACCCACAACAACAAGAAAGGGAAGACAGACAATGCAGGCCTATGGCAAAAGCACACTGCCTGGCTTCACAAAATGGCCGCCAGGCAGTCACATGGCCAGGCCACCCACAACAACAAGAAAGGGAAGACAGACAATGCAGGCCTATGGCAAAAGCACACTGCCTGGCTTCACAAAATGGCCGCCAGCCACATGGCCATGCCACCCACAACAACAAGAAAGGGAAGACAGACAATGCAGGCCTATGGCAAAAGCACACTGTCTGGCTTCACAAAATGGCCCCCAGCCACATGGCCAGGCCACAACAACAAGAAGTATAAGCCAAGAGGAACAAAGGAAAGACATGCAGGCCTATATGGCAAAAGCAGCACACTACTAAACTACCCCCACAAAATGGCCACCAGCCACATGGTCACTCACAGTCACAACAAGCAGGAGGCCTGGAAAACAATGAACTCAAGCAGGCTTGTATTATATGGCCACACAAAGGAGGCATGCTTGCTAAACAACACAGCTTTAATGCAAAAATGCAAAAACGAAAATACACAGGGCTAAAAAAGGTTTGCAAGTTACACAACAACCACACCACACACACATCCAACAAAGGCATTTATTTAACACACTTCAAAAAAAGTGAAATACCCCCAAAAAACACATTTTGCAATTCAATCCAATGCCATCCATGCCCTAAACGATGTTTAAATTCAAGAGACTCAACAGAAACAGTTGTTTCATGCACCCATGAGTAGCTCTGGGCCTACTGGCTGAAAGGCCTATTGGCAGACTAGGCTACAAGCTTGCAGGCCTATGGCAAAAAGCACACTGGCTGGCTCCACAAAATGACCGCCAGCCACATGGCCAGGCCACCCACAACAACAAGAAAGGGAAGACAGACAATGCAGGCCTATGGCAAAAGCACACTGCCTGGCTTCACAAAATGGCCACAAGCCACATGGCTAGGCCACCCACAACAACAAGAAAGGGAAGACAGACAATGCAGGCCTATGGCAAAAGCACACTGCCTGGCTTCACAAAATGGCCGCCAGCCACATGGCCAGGCTACCCACACCAACAAGAAAGGGAAGACAGGCAATGCAGGCCTATGGCAAAAGCACACTGCCTGGCTTCACAAAATGGCCGCCAGCCACATGGCCAGGCCACAACAACAAGAAGCATAAGCCAAAAGGAACAAAGGAAAGACATTCAGGCCTATATGGCAAAAGCAGCACACTACTAAAAACTACCACCACAAAATGGCCACCAGCCACATGGTCACTCACAGTCACAACAAGCAGGAGGCCTGTAAAACAATGAACTCAAGCAGGCCTATTATATGGCCAGACAAAGGAGGCATGCTAAACAACACAGCTTTAATGCAAAATTGAAAAAACGAAAATCCACAGGGCTAAAAAAGGTTTGCAAGTTACACAACGACCACACCATACACACACATCCAACAAAGGCATTTATTTAACACACACCAAAAAAGTGAAATACTCCCCCAAAAAAAGACTTTTTGCAATTCAATCCAATGCCATCCATGCCCTAAATGATGTTTAAATCCAACAGACACCACAGAAACAGTTGTTTCATGCACCCATGAGTAGCTCTGGGCCTACTGGCTGAAAGGCCTATTTATTGGGTCAGACTACTGGGCTAGTGAATTAAATAAATATTGCAAATTGATTGCAAAAGTTGGAGAAAATGTTGTGAACTTTGCAACATGTTTCCTTTATAAAACAAAACTAGTAGAAATATTACATACAAAGAAAAACAACTAGGCCCCTACTGAAACTACAGACCACCCACAACAATAAATTTTTAAAAACGATGAAAAGTACACAGAAATGTAGGTGCAATGCCCCAATCAAACAAACAACACCAATTCTCCAACTTACTTGTAAAATCTCAAATCCAAAAGTCCTCAAATCCAATGATATATGATGCAGTAGGCACAAAGAGTGATCCTTCCAGCTCCAAGTCCAAATGAAAAGTGAACAGGACATGGACAAAGCACTGGGAGGAGCCTGCTGGACAGGAACAGGAAGTTGGAGACTCTGTGGCACTTCCTTCCCCTTAAAAAAAAAAGTAAAAAAAGAAAAAGGACTCCTTGCACAAAAAAGTACAGCCAAATGTCAATCTGAGGAGTTTTTTTCATCCAAATCATCATTTTCGAGAAGGTTTTATGCTGTTCGATAGATATTCTTCTCCAGATTGCAAATTCTGCGTGTTCGGCATCGCGATCTTCACGGAACTTCCGCCAGATGTCCGATGGCGCGTCCGAATGACATGTTCGCGATCGCACACTCTCGCAGGATCGTGCGGCCGGCTACCAAAATCTCGTGGCGCACGCGAACGGATAGGAAATCTCGTCGGCGAACGCAGGGATCCCGGTAAGTCGCTACAGCGTGCGCAAAAACGCATTTTGAAAGCGCGAACAAGAAAAAAACTCCGCTCCGCCACGGATCACAGAGTTTTCGGTAACTCCGCATTCTACGTGGAACGCGGAGTTGCCAAAAATCCGCAAACTCCGCGAGTGGAGTGGATTTTAACGCCCAGGGTTAACCTATACCCACTTTAAATCGCTTAATTGTATGAACTAAAAAAGCCACCAGTGATACTCTTCCTGCCCCTAGAAAGTACCAAGACATAGAAATACCTGTACATTTAGCAATAAGACATCCTGAGGAATCTTTCCTTTTTATATGATAACCCAAACAATGAGAAATGAATCCTAATATTTTCTACAGCAAATAACTTACTAAAACTAAGCCTGGATAATGGGTAGGACCTTCAAAATGTGTCCCAAACCATTCACTCAGATATACACCATACATGGTGAATAATAAAAAACACAAATATCCCGTTTATGTATGCCCTACTATCAAATAAACAAAGCAGCACTTACTACGAACTTTTCAACTACACTAAATATAAAACAAATTACTGCTAGCTCTAAAAAAATCATAGACTTTGAACAAGCCATGATTTAAACCATTTTAAAAATGTACCCTCACACAGCCATACAAGGCTTTTACTATAATTTCAATCAAAGCTTATGGAGACACCTCCAACAATCTGCATTAAGTGTAGAATATTCTACATACCTACAATAAAAAAATAATGATAGGACTAGCCTCTGTCCCTGTCATAAAGGTAGCTAATCAGTACAATTTACTAATAGAAAGCCCTTTCTACCAACAAAATGAAGAAAACCTAAGCCCCTTAGCGGATTATTTTGAAGACACTTTGGTTGGCAGACTGCATCTCTCTGGAGACAGACGCCAACCCAAATTCCAAATACCATGGTGGAATGTCTATGACAGCACCTTGGCACAGGAAGCCAAAAAAAACAATTCAGTGGAAGGATGGCACAATGCCTTCTAATCCACACAAGGCAGAACTCAACCTACACTCAATAAAATTCTAGAAGCGTTACAAAAAGAGCAAAGCTACCAACCAATACGAATGGAGGAATCTGTTAGCCAAATTGCCACTAAACGTAGCATACAAACTTAAAACATGTATGACATGCAACAAAGTAAAGTCAAAATCTTCATAAGTAAAAAAGAAGATCACTTAGAAATAGCAGCCTAAATCATATTCAACCTGGCCTTTTAGATGCTTTTTAACATTGTACGATCGTAGTTATTATGGTAGTCATTTTCAGATTTCTTATGCCATTACATTCATATTAACTTTATATGTCTGCAGAATTTTGTCACCGATCACTAACCAGATGTGACAGCCCACCATAAATGTTTTTTAATTATTTTCTACAAAAGATCCTCCTCCCATTTGATAATAGCGATACATCCGTTCTCTCACTGACACTCGCCACGTTGGGCCATCAGTGTTAGCATTCAGCGGCTGTGCTTGCATGTCTATTTCACTATGTAACAACACTTTGTATTGTAAATTGTTATTCAACAAATGCAATAATTGATGCAACTACATGATACATTCATACTGGCCTTTTAGTTGCTTTTTAACATCGTAGGATCATAGTTGTTATTGTAATTATTTTCAGATTTCTTATGCCATTACATTCATATTAACTTTGTATGCCTATAGAATTTTGTCACCGATCACTAACGAGATGTGACAGCCCACCATCAATGTTTTTCTGAATTATTTTCTACTAACGATCCTCCTCCAATTTGTTTAATAGCGATACATCCGTTCTCTCACTGACACTAGCCGCGTCGGGCCATCAGTGTTAGCATTCAGCGGCTGTGCTCCCAACGTGAGCAAAACCGCGAGCACGCTAACCGCTTGGCTGTCTATATTTAGACTGCAGCTGATCAGCCTCGCACGACAGACAACTCGATTCTTCCATGGTACTCGGAGGCATGTGTTCCATCCAACTGGCTTTTCCCCATGTTTAGGACTTATTCGTGTTAAATTCCTTGTTTAAGCCTTTATGAGTCTATTTTGGCCCTTGATACTGTCTTTGTCCTCTGTTTAGATCGTTTCGGAATAATTCCATTACCGGAACATACAGCCACATCTGAACATTAAAGATTAGATTTTCTTGCCAATGCTACCCGTTTCAATAATTGACCCATGCCTAGTGAGTCTGCAATTTTGACAGGCCTGTTTTGGACCTAAATACCTTTGCCCTTGTTTGCATTACTGATGTGCTCTCCATTAATTTACAGCACGGTTCTTCCGCATAGCCGCAACATATGTGTGTGCACTCGTTTTACTGACACAGGAGCCCATAGGCCCATCAATTTGATTGAATCCCCCTACATGGTTGTGGTGGATACAAGGGGAACATATATTGTCAATCTACTTACCATATAATTATTCGCCTCCATCACCTTTAGTAATGTGGTCATTTTTATTTTAAATAACCCATAGATGGCTCCATTTGTCCAGATGAAGACCCCGTCTTAAGGACTCAATTTACCTTCACCTATCATTGGGGTCGAAACGTCGACTGTCCCTCTTTTCTGTTCCTGTACCGCGCTCATATTCATTGTTAGAAATGGGATCTCTAGTTGGCAAGGGCTTGCACCTTTGTCCAAGTAGGGACCCTTCTTCCTAGTCAGGGTAAGGGTTGTTACACTCGTGAAGTAACCCCTGCTCACCCTCGTGGTAGCTTGGCACGAGCAGTCAGGCTTAATTCAGAGGCAGTGTGTAAAGCATTTGCACATAACCAACAGTAATACAGTGTAAGCACTACAAACGGACACCACACCAGTTTAGAAAAATAACCAATATTTGATATACTCAAGACAAGACCAATTACGACAAAAATCCACAATACTATACTTTACGAATGAATACTTGATACGTTAACTTCTTCTTTGCAAAAATAGCACAAAAGCAAATTTCGTACGAGTCGGTAGCTCCGTCCGAGCCTACCGTGATGCTGAAAACCACAGAGTCTAACAGTTCCAGACGACCGCGTCGATACGGGCCAGCAGAGTCGTGAGCAGACTCGGTCACAGTACCTTTTCTCGTTGTGGCTGGTATGGAGTGTACGAGCCGGTCGGCGTTCGTCGCGGTTGCGGTGCAAGACGGAGTGATGCAAGGTGCGGTGTCCCTCGATGCGGTGCAGGCAGCGGCTCGATGAGCGTCGGGCAGACGGAGTCGGTGAGTCCAAGGCGTGCGATGCAGGGCGAGACGATGCTCGATGCGGTGCTGACAGGTTGCGATGCAGGCGACCTAGCCGGAGTGCGGGAGCTGGCGTCGGACAGCGGTGCGAGTCGGAGCGGTGCGTCGCAGACATGCGAGCGGTGCCCCAAATGCGGTGCGGTCTCGACTCTTGAGCCAGTTGCAGCGACAGTGTCGGTCTGGTCCGGCTGGCCCAGTGAAGCGATGCGATGCGAACTGCGGTGCCCACAGGTCACGGTGCAAGCAGCGGCTCGATGTCGGCGGCGTCGGACGTCGCCCACGGTGAGACCAGGGTTGCGATGCGAAGCGGGGCGATGCGGTCTGCGGTGCAAACAGGTCACCGGCCAGGGATGGATTCGATTGACGGAGTCGGTTGCAGTTCCCTTCCTCTGTGGCAACTGAAACAGCGTTCCAGAAGCGGTACCCAGAGGCTTGTGAAGTCTTTGTAGTCCCTGAGACTTCTTAACAGGAGGCCAGCTCGGTTCCTGGCCCTTGGAGATACTCAGCACAAGATTGTAGAAAGTTCAGTCCAGTCCTTTCACTGCCCAAGGCAGAAGCAGCAGCTGCAGGCCAACCCAACAAAGCAACAACACAGCAAAGGGGCAGTACTCCTCCTGGCAGCTCTTCCAGCTCTTCGTCTTGGCAGGTTCCTTGATTCCAGCGAGATCTAAATTCATGGGGTCAGGGCCCCAATATTTATATCCCAAATTCCTTTGTTCTCTGAAGGCAGAGAGGCCTTCGCCTAGTCCAAACCAGTTCTGGAGCACTTTGTTGACAAGTCTCCGTCCCTTCTTTCAGTGAGTAGGCCAGGGACATCAGACGCACCACAGGAGGTGGAGCCAGCATTGTGGAGGGAAGGCACTGTCCTATTCAGGGCCCAGGTGCGACCCCTCCCACCCATCTACAGGTCGATCTGGCTATTCAGCCCTGCGCTGACTCACCCTGTCTCCTGGCATCCCCCAGCCCCTGTCACTCACATTCCAGACAAGGAATACACAACCTCGCAGAGGCAAGCTTGGATGGTTAGGCAAGAAAATACCCATTTTCTAAAAGTGGTATTTTCAAACGCAGAATGTTAAAACCAACTTCACTAAAAGATGCATTTTATCATTCTGAGTCCAGGCATACTAAACTCGAATTTCTACCATGTTCCCGGGGTCAGTTAGGATTATAAACTGTAATAATCAAAACTGCCCGTTCTGGCCTAGGGGGAACAGGTAGCCTTGCAATAGTGAAAAACGTACTGGGCTGTAATTCACTATCAGGACATGCCGCACACACCCGGGCATGTCCTACCTTTCGCATACACCGCACCCTGCCCACAGGGGTACCTTGGGCCTACCTTAGGGGTGTCTAACATGTAGCAAAGGGAAGGTTTAGGGACTTGCAAGTGTGTGCACTTGCCAAGTCGACATGGCAGCCCCAGGCTGCGCACAGGCTCTGCGATGGCAGGCCCGAGTTACATTTTACGGGCTGTTTGCGTGGGTGGCACAATCCAGTGCTGCAGCCCACCAACAGCATTTGGTCTATAGGCCCTGGCACTCGCAGTGCACTTTACAAGGGACTGACAGATAAACCAAATAGGCCAATCATGGAAACACCAATCCATAACACATTTTATACAGGAGCACTTGCACTTTCCCACTGGACCGCAGTGAGGAAAGTGCGCAGAATCATCACACCAGCAAAAACAGAGTCAAAACCGGGAGGTCAGAAAGCAAAAAGTCAGGGGAAACACGCCAAAAGATGCCAAGTCTAACACATGTCCCCTCCAGCTGAAAGTAGGGAGAACTACCCAACCCCATTGGAGTTCTCTTCACTAAGGCGGAAGAACCTGGACAGACCATCTGCGTTGGCGTGTTCTGTACCAGGACGGTGTTCCACCGTAAAGTCCATTCCCTGTAGGGAGATGGACCACCTCAGCAGTTTTGGATTCTCACCCCTCATTTGCATCAACCATCTGAGGGGCCTGTGGTCTGTCTGAACCCGGAAGTGAGTCCCAAACAGGTATGGTCTCAACTTCTTCAGTGCCCAGACCACAGCAAAAGCTTCCCTTTCTATGGCACTCCACCTCTGTTCCCTGGGAAGTAGTCTCCTGCTAAGGAAGACTACAGGCTGATCCAGGCCCTCTTCGTTCAGTTGTGAGAGCACCGCTCCCACACCATGCTCTGAAGCGTCAGTCTGCACGACGAATTCCTTGGAGAAGTCAGGTGCCTTGAGCACGGGCGCCGTGCACATGGCTGCCTTCAGGGCATCAAAAGCTTTCTGGCAGGACTCAGTCCAGATCACTTTCCTGGGCTGCCTCTTAGAGGTCAGCTCTGTCAAGGGGGCAACGATGGTGCCATAGCCCTTAACAAATCTCCTATAATAGCCGGTGAGACCTAAGAAGGCTCTCACCTCTGTCTGGGTCTTGGGGGCTCCCAAGCCAGAATGGTGTCAATCTTGGGTTGTAGGGGCGCCACCTGGCCGCTTCCTACCTGGTGCCCCAAGTACACCACAGAACCCTGCCCGATCTGGCACTTACTGGCCTTGATCGTGAGGCCTGCACCTTGCAGAGCCCTCAACACTTTCTCAAGGTGCTGTAAATGTTCTTCCCAGCTGGAACTGAACACAGCAATGTCATCCAGGTAGGCGGCACTGAAATCCTCCAGCCCAGCCAACACCTGATTGACCAACCTCTGAAAGGTGGCAGGGGCATTCTTCAACCCAAAGGGCATCACCCGGAATTGGTAATGACCTTCTGGGGTTGAGAATGCTGATCTCTCCTTGGCCCCATCGGTTAAGGCAATCTGCCAGTACCCAGACGTTAAATCAAACGTGCTGAGGAACCGGGCAGCTCCCAACCGATCAATGAGCTCATCAGCTCTGGGGATGGGGTGCGCGTCAGTCCTGGTGACGGCATTGAGCCCACGGTAGTCCACACAAAACCGGAGTTCTGGAGTGGCACCGGGCGCCGCAGCCTTTGGGACCAAGACCACTGGGCTGGCCCAAGGACTGTGGGAGGGCTCAATCACCCCTAACGCCAACATCTTAGAGACCTCCTCCTTGATGCTGGCTCTGACCCGGTCAGTCAACCTGTAAATCTTGTGCTTCACAGGATGGCTGTCACCAGTGTCCACGTCATGGGTACACCAGTGAGTAACACCGGGGGTCAGAGAGAACAGTGGGGCGAACTGTCCCAACAACTGGCGACAGTCCTCCTGCTGCTCCTGAGTCAGAGTAGGGGAGAGGATCACACCCTCTACTGACCCATCATGCTCCTTGGTAGACAGGAGGTCAGGGAGAGGCTCGCTCTCCTCTTCCACCCCATCATCTGTCGCCAAGAGCATACTCACTTCGGACCTCTCGAAGTGGGGCTTGAGGCGGTTCACGTGAAGGACCCTCAACGGGTTCCTTGGAGCCTGCAAATCCACCAGGTAGGTGACGTCACTTTTGCGCTCCTTTACCTCATATGGCCCAGTCCACTTGTCCTGCAAGGCACAAGGTGCCACTGGGGCCATTACCCACACTTTCTGCCCAGGTTGAAATTCGACCAGAGTGGCGTTCTGGTCATACCATCTCTTCATTTCTTCCTGGCTTGCTTCTAGGTTCGCCTGAGCGAGTTTCCTGAAGCGGGCAGTTTGGTTTCTAAAGGCCAGCATGTAGCTAAATACATCCTGGGGAGTTTTCCTGGGAGCTGCCTCCCAGCCTTCCTTTACCAAACTCAGAGGTCCTCTGACAGGGTGGCCATACAGGAGCTCAAAGGGGCTGTACCCAAGAGACTTCTGAGGCACCTCCCTGTATGCAAAGAGTAGGCATGGCAAGAGGACGTCCCACTTACGCCTCATGGGTTCTGTTAGACCCTTGATCATGCCTTTCAAGGTCTGGTTGAATCTCTCCACCAGACCGTTTCCTTGTGGGTGGTAAGGAGTGGTGAACTTGTAGGTTACCCCACACTCCTTCCACAGGGATGTCATATACTTCGATATGAAATTGGTCCCCCTATCAGAAACCACCTCTCTGGGGAATCCCACACGGGAAAAGATCCCCATTAACGCCCGGCCCACCACTGGCGCCGTCGTTGTCCTGAGAGGGATTGCCTCCGGGTACCGGGTGGCATGGTCCACCAAGACCAGGATGTACCTGTTGCCCATGGCTGTCTTGGGATCCAGTGGCCCCACAATATCCATCCCTACCCTTTCAAAGGGTGTTCCAACAACCGGAAAAGGTTGGAGAGGAGCTTTGACCTTCCTCCCACTCTTACCACTTGCCTGGCAAGTTTGGCAAGACCTGCAGTGTGCATCTGACTGCCTTCGCATTTGGGGCCAAAGAAGTGGGTGACAAGCCTGTCAAAGGTCTTGTCCTGCCCCAAATGTCCTGCCAAAGGCACGTCATGAGCCAGACCCAGTAGGAAGGTCCTGAAGCGCTGGGGTACCACCAGCACACGGGCTGACCCAGGCTCAGCAACCTTAGGCTCACTGTATAGGAGACCACTCTCCCAGTAGATCAGATGTGACCCGGACTGATTACCAGCTGCCTGGTCTGCAGCCTGCCGCCGCAGACCCTCCAGAGTAGGGCACTCGTTCTGCTCCCTGCAGAACTCCTCCCTGGTGGGACCCCCTTCTTGCTGCCAATGGGTCAGCTCAGAGATGTCTCCCAGTTCGGCTACTTGCTCCCCTGTAGGCACCGGGCGTCCCCCTCGAGGTCCGCCTCCTCCCGGTCCGTGGGAACTTCGGGGGCCGGTTTCCCGCGCCCCTGCCCTTTCTCTTGGCAGGGACTTGGGCCACTGTTTCAGGCTCCAAGTCCTCTTGATCACCCTTTCTGGCCGCCATTGACCGAGTAGACACGCATGCCCACTCTGGCAACCCAAGCATCTCCAAGTGGGACCTGAGCTCAACCTCCTTCCATGAGGACTGCTCCAGGTCGTTTCCTAGCAGACAATCTACAGGCATGGTAGGGCTCACAACCACCCTTAAGGGACCTGAGACCCCCCCATTCAAAGGGAACCTGCGCCACCATACATTGGCGCTCTGAGTTGTCGACAGCAACTACTTGGTGGAATGCTCCTGGGACTACTTGCTTCTCAGACACCAGGTGACACCGGACTGAGGTCACACTGGCTCCAGTATCTCTGAGAGCCTCTACCCTGTTCCCATTGATGGTCACCCAGGTGCTATATTTCTTTGTGTTAGGGGGCACCTGGTTTCCTGGGACCATCTCACTGTCCCCGAGTGAGACAAGGGTCATTTCTGCGGGATCCCCACCCTCCTGTGGGCACCCCTCCTCCCCAAGCGCTACACTAGCCAACACTTTGGACTGTCCACCGGTGGGTGGCTGTGTCCCCTTCGGGCACTTGGGGTCCCCCTTAAAGTGACCTACCTGGTCACATGCCATAACACTTGCGGGGGCCGGTCTCAACAGGCTTCCCTGTAGAGACCCCTTTCTTCTTATCACCGGGGGGCTGGGAACCTTTACCCTGGGTACTAGTTTGGGGCCCTTTAGAGAACTCCTGTGCTTTACCCTTGTCCCCCCACCTTTCTGCTGGGGACCCTGCCCACCTTTGGCTGAGTCTCCCCCAAACGCTTTCTTGTGGACCCTGGTACTCACCCAGCGGTCCGCTTCCATAGCAAGCTTCCTGGGGTCAGTTAGCTTACTATCAACTAGGTGCTGGCGCAGATCTGCAAAACATAGACTAGACAAGTGCTCCCATGCAATCAAGTTGTAGAGCCCCTGAAAATCTGTTACACTACTGCCCTTCACCCAACCATCCAGAGACCTGCAGAACACATCCACACATTCCAACCAAGTGTTGACATCAGACTTCTTACTGGACCTGAACTGATCCCTGTAGTTTTCAGGAGTAAGACCATACTTCGTGAGAAGGGCATCCTTCATGTCAGCATAGGTGAGGTGATACCACTTACCCAAAGCTATCAGAGCATCCCTTGCTTCTTCCGGGAAAAGTGGCCACAATCCTGCTCCCCAATTCTCCTCAGGGACCCCATTCATGTGCATGGCTGCCTCATAACCCTGGAACCACCTTTGTATGTCATCCCCCTTCTTGAACTCCTTGCCTACGTTCTTGGGAATGTGCACAATCCTGTCTGCCTTTCTGGACGAATTGCTGCCACCATCTGAGCCTGACTTACTCCTAAGTTCTAGCTCCTTCAGTTCTCTCTCATGCTCTAAGAGCATCTTCCTCTCCTCTATGGCCAATCTCTTCTCCTCCCGCTCACTCTCCAGCCTGAGCTTCTGCAGCTCGAACTGCCTTGCCTCCCGCCTGTCCTCCAGCTCCTCTGGGGACAGACTGCTGCTGCCTGACCTGGCGGGTTCCCCCTACCCAAAAGCACATCTACCCTGGAAATAGGCTCCTCCACCTCCTCACTGAGATCACCAGGCTGCCCATTGGCATGTCTGGCTGCTACCCAGGCCCTCAGCGCCTTCTGTAGCTCCTCCTTCCTTGTGAGGCCTTTAATTTGGACTTTCAGGTTTTTACAAATCGCTCGTAACTCCTTTACGGCGTAGGACTCCAACCTGTCCTCCTCAAAGATAATTTCCAGGGATGCAACGGATGATGCAATTGATTCAGGCATGACAAAAGTCGTGAGTTGAAAACTGGCAAGATCAAAAATAGGCCAAAAGAAAAAGAACCAGTATGTGGTACGTAATGGTCTGCGATATGGTAGTAGTGCACACCAATCACTGTAAGTCAAGTGCAAACGCAAGTCCTATCCTCACCGCTGACAACCAATGTTAGAAATGGGATCTCTAGTTGGCAAGGGCTTGCACCTTTGTCCAAGTAGGGACCCTTCTTCCTAGTCAGGGTAAGGGTTGTTACACTCGTGAAGTAACCCCTGCTCACCCTCGTGGTAGCTTGGCACGAGCAGTCAGGCTTAATTCAGAGGCAGTGTGTAAAGCATTTGCACATAACCAACAGTAATACAGTGTAAGCACTACAAACGGACACCACACCAGTTTAGAAAAATAACCAATATTTGATATACTCAAGACAAGACCAATTACGACAAAAATCCACAATACTATACTTTACGAATGAATACTTGATACGTTAACTTCTTCTTTGTAGAAATAGCACAAAAGCAAAGTTCGTACGAGTCGGTAGCTCCGTCCGAGCCTACCGTGATGCTGAAAACCACAGAGTCTAACAGTTCCAGCCGACCGCGTCGATACGGGCCAGCAGAGTCGTGAGCAGACTCGGTCACAGTACCTTTTCTCGTTGTGGCTGGTACGGAGTGTACGAGCCGGTCGGAGTTCGTCGCGGTTGCGGTGCAAGACGGAGTGATGCAAGGTGCGGTGTCCCTCGATGCGGTGCAGGCAGCGGCTCGATGAGCGTCGGGCAGACGGAGTCGGTGAGTCCAAGGCGTGCGATGCAGGGCGAGACGATGCTCGATGCGGTGCTGACAGGTTGCGATGCAGGCGACCTAGTCGGAGTGCGGGAGCTGGCGTCGGACAGCGGCGCGAGTCGGAGCGGTGCGTCGCAGACGTGCGAGCGGTGCCCCAAATGCGGTGCGGTCTCGACTCTTGAGCCAGTTGCAGCGACAGTGTCGGTCTGGTCCGGCTGGCCCAGTGAAGCGATGCGATGCGAACTGCGGTGCCCACAGGTCACGGTGCAAGCAGCGGCTCGATGTCGGCGGCGGCCGGACGTCGCCCACGGTGAGACCAGGGTTGCGATGCGAAGCGGGGCGATGCGGTCTGCGGTGCAAACAGGTCACCGGCCAGGGATGGATTCGGTTGACGGAGTCGGTTGCAGTTCCCTTCCTCTGTGGCAACTTAAACAGCTTTCCAGAAGCGGTACCCAGAGGCTTGTGAAGTCATTGTAGTCCCTGAGACTTCTTAACAGGAGGCCAGCTCGGTTCCTGGCCCTTGGAGATACTCAGCACAAGATTGTAGAAAGTTCAGTCCAGTCCTTTCACTGCCCAAGGCAGAAGCAGCAGCTGCAGGCCAACCCAACAAAGCAACAACACAGCAAAGGGGCAGTACTCCTCCTGGCAGCTCTTCCAGCTCTTCGTCTTGGCAGGTTCCTTGATTCCAGCGAGATCTAAATTCATGGGGTCAGGGCCCCAATATTTATATCCCAAATTCCTTTGTTCTCTGAAGGCAGAGAGGCCTTTGCCTAGTCCAAACCAGTTCTGGAGCACTTTGTTGACAAGTCTCCGTCCCTTCTTTCAGTGAGTAGGCCAGGGACATCAGACGCACCACAGGAGGTGGAGCCAGCATTGTGGAGGGAAGGCACTGTCCTATTCAGGGCCCAGGTGCGACCCCTCCCACCCATCTACAGGTCGATCTGGCTATTCAGCCCTGCGCTGACTCACCCTGTCTCCTGGCATCCCCCAGCCCCTGTCACTCACATTCCAGACAAGGAATACACAACCTCGCAGAGGCAGGCTTGGATGGTTAGGCAAGAAAATACCCACTTTCTAAAAGTGGTATTTTCAAACGCAGAATGTTAAAACCAACTTCACTAAAAGATGCATTTTATCATTCTGAGTCCAGGCATACTAAACTCGAATTTCTACCATGTTCCCGGGGTCAGTTAGGATTATAAACTGTAATAATCAAAACTGCCCGTTCTGGCCTAGGGGGAACAGGTAGCCTTGCAATAGTGAAAAACGTACTAGGCTGTAATTCACTATCAGGACATGCCGCACACACCCGGGCATGTCCTACCTTTCGCATACACCGCACCCTGCCCACAGGGGTACCTTGGGCCTACCTTAGGGGTGACTAACATGTAGCAAAGGGAAGGTTTAGGGACTTGCAAGTGTGTGCACTTGCCAAGTCGACATGGCAGCCCCAGGCTGCGCACAGGCTCTGCGATGGCAGGCCCGAGTTACATTTTACGGGCTGTTTGCGTGGGTGGCACAATCCAGTGCTGCAGCCCACCAACAGCATTTGGTCTATAGGCCCTGGCACTCGCAGTGCACTTTACAAGGGACTGACAGATAAACCAAATAGGCCAATCATGGAAACACCAATCCATAACACATTTTATACAGGAGCACTTGCACTTTCCCACTGGACCGCAGTGAGGAAAGTGCGCAGAATCATCACACCAGCAAAAACAGAGTCAAAACCGGGAGGTCAGAAAGCAAAAAGTCAGGGGAAACACGCCAAAAGATGCCAAGTCTAACATTCATGTATAGGCAACAGCAATTGATTTACTGTGTCTCTTCAATACTGTGTATTTTGATTCATCTGTAGCCAAGAATGTGGCTGGACAGGTCTTCATGTTAATCAACTATGTAAATACTGTACATTTCCCCATCTCTTCTCTATGAAACCCTCTCTGGAGCACATTCTCGAGCACACTTTTTTTTCACTTTCCCATGGAGCACCTCTGTGCAATTGTATAGATGTTTTGCATATCACTAATGCTGATATAAATATACTTGAACTTGTGAGTGAATTGAATAATGTGTTTATTTTGGGTGATTGTGATTTTAATGACTAGTGTTCTTCCAGTGTGACCACCTTATTTTCTACTGTTCTTGACCCAGGTCCGGTGGATTTTTGGATTTCCCCATTGTTTTGCAACAATGGTGCAGTGTGGAGGCAGCCGATTTCTTCCATGTGATTTGGGCCTGCCTGGTAATCGTAAGATAATTGACCGCCATCTTTCAAACATTGCCCCGAGTGCTGGGGCTGCGCATTGCTCTCCTTAGCCTGATGAAAGATCTGGGGGGTAGCAGGATGACCACACACTTGTGGGTCTGGGGACACTGGTCGCTAAGAGAGACAAAGCCAAATTGTGGAACTCTGCAACCTTTCCTGGGAATGTGGGGTGGCAGCGTGGCGCACCTCCATAGATTGGTGCACAAAACTTTAAGAACCAGTCTGTGCCATGTGAGGATGCCTACACAAACACAAAAAGATGTGGGGGAAATGGTGGGAATATTATGGGTTACGTAATACTGCATGTTAACTGCATGTGTGGTTGTCAAGTTATACTTCTCAAGGCTTACTTGCACTGTATGGATCTCGCCTTGTTTACTTCATAAAATCAATAAAAACCTTTTTTTCCAACTTTTCTTTCTAAATGCAGCCATGTTTCCTTTACGGAAATGGGCTGCATTTAAAGCAAAACATTTACTTTATTGAAAGGCAATGACAGACATGGTGGCCTGCTGCCCCAGCAAGTTATTTGTACATAGATCAGTTCGTAAAATTATTTATTGGTTTCAAAAACTGTGACCGGTATTTTGCGACCAGTAAATTTTACATGTGGTCCAGTATTCCTGCTTTATTTGGATAACAAAGTAGGTAAGAAATGAAATCATTCAAAAACTGTTAATCTCAACAATCAATATTTGAAGTAATTTGCTTATAGTAAATATATCTGTTTATGATTGTTCATTGATATGATATTGGAAATTCATTAGCGGCAGAGAAGCCCATGGCTAAGGACAGAAGTCATAGTAATTGTCAGAGATGGTTAAAATCAGCTTTGTTAACAGAAGCAAAATTTATACTTTGACCTCTTTCCCATGCAATCTCTTTAAAATATACCCCGTGGAATAAATGCTGCTAAAGTATGATGTATTTTCCAAGGTTCTTTGTGTACAGAAACAATCCAATCTCTGAGAATTAAAAGTGAACTCAATGGATTCGAGCAACAGACCGTGGCTAAGGATGAGATGTTATATATAAATGGTACATTACCCTTTTCAGGAATGACCAATAAACATGCTACTTTTCAGTCAAGGGAGAAACATTTCGAAATTTGAAAGTGTGAATACATATTTTTAATGATGAAGTTCCTCAATTTACAGTCAATGTGGCAAATTAGACAGCTATGTGCATATGTAGGTTTAACATATTTACCCAATCAGGCATTTTACCTAGTGTTGAAGCAATTTTGCCATTTATGATAAGTTGTTTTACTCATACATTTAATTAGGCAAAGACATTTGTGGTAATAAATATACTCATAAGTACAGTGAATGGGATTTTCACAGATGCATGGATTTGCCCACCCCCATTGATCTTAGTGGTTCTCCATTCATAAACCAGAAAGAAAACATAAGAAGAACTTAACCCACATGACCTCAGGTTACTAAAGTCTCTCTGCACTACAAGCAAACAACTCATCACATCAGCTAAAGGCATATTGGTGATGAGCCCTCATAGGATCTACTCACTGACAACTGCATCAACATTCATGAGTATCTCAACAGCACACAATTCTACATCAGAGTCCCTATCGCTCCACTCTTCCAGCTCTTCAAACACTGCCTGCACTATATTCAGAAGTAGATGTTCAGCCTTTACCTGAAACTTGATCCACCATGCCCCCCTAAAAAGATTTTCTGCTACCTGGCAAGAACAAAAAGCAACAAGGCCAAACCTTGCTCTATAACATGAACTTCAATAGACTCTAACTCCAGTGCCAACTCACTTGGTTTCACCCAGGACTTTGTCCTCAACCTCAAAGAAGACATCACCAGGTGAAACCTTTCCTCTTAAAACATCAACCTCAGACCTCAGGCTTGTCATTAAAGGCGTCATACTTTTGTATCTGGATGGTGACAACTCCCTGATCTGCTGCCTCTCAGATTCCACACTGGCCCATGTGAGAACATTTTACAATATGTCTGTTCAAAGGCCTGAAGAAATAACATGTAACCCTCACGCTGAGGGGCTTGGCCAAGATGGCTGCTACATCAGATGTTTGTTAACCAGCTCTGTGCCAGGCCCAATCAATATCCTGATTTGCCAGCGGCATCTGCCCACTGATGTGCCCTCTTCAGCCTGTCATGTAACCAGCATGTCCTGGGGAAAAGCACACCCAACTTTTGGCTCGTCGAAGGCCCCGGTGAGGTGATATGGGTGAGCGCTGGGTAGTGAGGCCTGCGGCGTGCCCCCCCTGCATGATTGCTGGGCGGTGTTGGAGTGGATCTGCGGGTCAACAGGCAGGTGTTGTGAGCGGCTCAGTCAGGATTGTGCTGTCGCCAGGGGCCCGGTACGTGACATTGGGTCTGGCGATGTGGGCAGGGCCCCATCCTCAGCACTGTGCCACCTCCAAATGGCACCAGAGCTCGCTGGATGACAGCCTGGCCCTGTGTGCCTAGGGGAACCGGCTGCAGCTATGGCCCGCTGGGCCTGAAGGGACCTGGCCTGAGGACCCCCTGTTGCCATTCACCTGTTTGGCACACAGACCCACGTCCTCTATGGGCCTGAAACTGCTGATGGGGCTGCGCTGCTGGCCTGTGCCACTGCCCATCTGAGCGCTGCAGCCTGGGCGTCCCAACATGGCTCTGTGCATTCTCTAGGAATTCGGATGTCCTGACAAGGGCTACCGGTGACTCTGGTTGCCCCAAGATGACTTCACCACCAGGAAGGGCCTCACTCCTGCATTCCAGCAGAATTACTGGCCCTCTGATCTGGTAACGGCTGGCCTCGCTACCACTGAGTGCCTCGGCAGCCTGGGGGTGGCAGTAACTTCCCCAGCAATCACCTGTGGAACACCGAGGAGGAGTGACGTTGAAGACAGCCAGTTGTGTGCCACTGTGGCCTTATGGACGGAGGTTGCTGTAGAACTGTGCGGGTGTATGGAGTTGCCTCGTCATCCTTCTGGCTTGCAGTTGCAAGTGGGCTCCTGCTGCGCTGCCACATACTGCTCAGGTACTGATACGAGTGAGGTGGTGGAGTGAACTGCCCAATCCCCGGCGTGCCCCTCTTGTGACTGTGGGCCCTGAATGACCTGGGGCCTCACACATCTGCCATGGGGTATCCCTCAGTGGGGATCTGCTCTCAACAGCAGCACTGACCTAACTGGGGCCCGCTTCCAGCACTTCCTGGATGGTGGGAGGCGTTTTGGACCCTAAAGCACTGCTGCATCACGTAGGACAAGGATTCACCTGCTTCTGAGCCACCCCCCCTTGCCAGCATGCATGACCACTAAGTGTTAGCGGCCTCCTGCTCACACATCTGCTGCAGGGTGGAGAGTGTGACATTCTGCCCCTGTGAACGCCGCTTGCAACACGTGCATACTGGAGCTCCTTTGCTGGTGCTGGCTGAGTGTGGATTAATCGGGGCCTCCCAGCTGTGCCACATCATGATGGGGAAACTCAGAAATACCAGATTGTAGTCCACGGAGTCTAACACACCGGGTTCCTCTTCTACTCCGTTGGATTAAACCATAGGTACTCTGCAGCATCTTGAAACTACCCTCAACAAGCACTCAGTGCAATTCAAAAAGGTGCTGCATGCCATCATGAACACGAAGACTTCACTAGAGGCAAAGATTGACATAGTGTCTCTCGATGTAGGGCTGCTGAGGGTGGACCAATGCAAACTGGTTGACAAGGTCGATGAGGCGGAAACAGTTCTGAATAACCTGAGCCCATCGGTGAATGATCTACAGGTGAGGAGGAGGTGGACTCCTTACACCAACAAGTGGAAGACGCCTAGGGGCACTCATGGCACAATAACATTCACTTCATTGGATTCCTGGAGCGATCTGAACTCCCCAGTGCCAAGCTCTTCCTTGAGGATTGGCACATGGCAACCATACTAAAGAACAAGATCCCCATGCTGTTTTTCATGGAATGAGCACACTGTGTTCTGTGGTGCCCGCTTCCTGCAGGGGTGTCACCTTGTCCCCTCATCACACGCTGTCTTAATTTACGTGACTGCGACCTTATTCTGAGATGCTTTAGCACTAAGGGCCCTTGGTGCTTTGAGAACACAACAATCGCAGCATACCCTGACTTTACGAATGAGGTTCAGTAGCTGAGGGCTTCCTACTTGCAAGTTAAGCAATGCTTGAGGGATATACACTTTCGCTATGCACCATTGTTTCCAGTGAAACTCAAGGTCATACATGGCAAATCTTCTCACATCTTCTCTACAAAGGTGTTATATGTCTGGACCTGGCTTCACACAAAAGGCATTAGGTGCACCACTGATACGGAATGAGCGGCAGAGACCTGGATGACTCCAAAACCTAGGCGCAAGAGGTCCAGGGCACGACGGACACAGCCCAACCAGGACCTGGTGGCCACAGAACAGGCCGGTCAGGTGGAAATGCTGCATTGCACAGTGCGAGCCCATATGCAGCCCTACATGCATGGATGCTTGAGGAATCTGGCTCTGACACGTGTGCCTCCGAGGCCTCCTCCTCCGACCACAGCACAACTGATCCCAAATTCACACCATGCTCTGCCTATGACCTCATATGACCTACCTCTCCTGGCATGGGGATTTAATCTCTTGCCTAACTGGTACACTCTGGATTCCTTGTGCTGGAGGAAATTATGCTTATACTACCATGTCAGCCATTGGTCTTTTCACTGGGCCTAGGCAAGGGAGCACAATCCCAACTACTGTGCAGCGTCCCACCAGTGTTCCTATGTTGATTTGTATAACTGTTTTTTGTTCTCATTTTGTTTCTGTTTCAGAGATAGGGATTTTTGGACAGGCCCTTGTAGGGCTACTGTCCTGGGGGTAAACAGTCGCACTGGCTGGTTGAAGTTGTTTTTCATAATTTTGCTCTGAGTATGTCTGCCAAGGGGTCTACCGCTTACGCATGTGCTCCTCGAGGGCACTTGATCACATTTGGGTGCATCCTAGCAGGCGCGGATCATTACCAATGAGGTGAGCGCTACATCCTGTGTCGCCATTTTCACCACTGAGTTCCATGTCTGCTGACACCTGACATCCACATCTCACAAAATCACATTTTCACATGAAATGTGCCCAGCATGGCCACTCTGGCCAAGAGATATCACATTTATGCATATCTCAAATGCCGCCGTGTGCACATTGCCATGCTTCAAGAAACACACCTAACCCTGTCAGAACTACACAAGGTTTGCATGAAGTGGAGGGGACAGGTATACAGCACAACTACATCAGCTTTTGCACGTGAGATGTTTGTTTGGATTGCCCTGGGGGTCCCCATGAGCTCAATGGCTTATTGCTTGAGCTGATCTGAAGTGAAGTTCGCCGCTGAGTTCTGATGGTAGCGCTCCAGTGCCTGCTGACTGAAGGCAGGCTTGGGGCGGGCAACTTCAAGTTCTACTACGCAGCAGCACAATTGCAGTGCCGTGAGTTACCGCTTATCCGTAAGGTGTTGAGTAGTGTGAGTATCTATACATGGCTGTCCGATGCCACGATCCGTCCTCAGCAAGAGAAATGCCAGATGGCAGTGGCCCATACCTGCTGGTGTAGATTTGTGCATCCTAGAGACCTCTACCTCCCACACTCGCAGGCAATTACCGTCTGGGAACTGCTGCGGTTGCTTGGCGTGGTGCAGCGCTTCCGACACGACCCACTGGAGGGATGCAGGAGTTGAGCAGCTGAGGGAGCTTTACCATGAGGGAACTGCCATGACCTTTCAAGCAGTGGCGGTGTGTCCATTAGGGCGCTGGGGCGTTGCCCCAACACCGCCCGCGCCCACAACTCCCTCAGCATCTCTGAACTTAAGTAAACTCTCAGTTTACTTAAGTTCAGAGACGCCAAGGGAGAACTGACAATCATGTCAGTCAGCATGACGTCAGACCGCCCACCCCCTGCAGGGTCTGAAGGGGGTGGATGGTCCGGCGTCATGTTGACTGACATGCATGTCAGACCAGGGGCAGGCAGCAGCACAAGTGCGCATGACTGGTGAAGGTCGGCAAATTTTTCCGACCAGCCCAGTCATGCGCACTAGTGTCTGCTCAGGCTGGCGGCTGCGCATTAGGAGAGCGAGGGTTGATCAAAGGCTCAAACCTCGGTCTCCTAATGGGCAGGCAGGCGGCGAGTATCCCTGCTAAGCCAATCCTGGCGCTGCTGGAGCAGCGCCAGGATTGGCTGAGAGGGGTTGCTAGCAGTGACGCGGCTGTTCCTGTAGGCGCCAACGGGACCCCGGAGCAGAGGCGGCGGGACCCGGGCGGTCAGGTAAGTTTTTTATTTTAAAACTCCCCCGGCCCCCACCCCCGCGCAACCCCCCCGCGAGTATTGTGAGCCGCGACTGACTGAGATTGAGTTATTCTCACGGGTTATCAACTTCAAACTAGCCCGTAGCCCATTGGTATTCATGGCGTCATTTGAGTGGGGGGTTTATTTATGCTGGTGAGTTGCCTTGATGATGTATGCAGGTGCGTGTGTGCATCCCCCTGCAGGTTCATTCTGGATGTTTCTGGTGTAATGTGGGATTCCTTTTAGGTGCGCACGCTCCCTCGATTTGTGTGACCCCATCTCCTGTGCTCCATTCTCCCTTTAACACTGACTGTGTGTTTGCTCAGACAAAAACGCTTTCCTCCACACATTTATATATCTGTTTTCCACTTTTTCTCGTTGTAAACCAATTTATAAGCGTTGATTTTTGGTTCTGAGGCTTATAAAGAATTATTTATGTCATGTCGTTTTATCCGGTGCGTTGATCTTCGGATGGTTATGCGGAGGTGTTACGTTCTTTCTTTAATTTGCTTGGGTTGGTTGTGTGCGTCTTCGCTTTTGTTAGTGGGTGCTGTCTGGCAAATGTGTCTATTTTCCCTGGACATAATAGTCCATTTGGATGTAGTAAGACTTTGTAACTGGCTCATTTTGGACCGTTTGCCTCAGGCAATCTTAACTTCACATACATGATTACAGAGGATTTGGGACTGTCTTGTCAACCCTAATTTCATTGCATTTTTGATGCTTCTGGCTTTTCGTTATTGGAGTTTGTACAAACAAAGTTTTAATACATACAATTATACGCGAAGGAGACAGGAAACACATTGCCTTGAAGTTGGAATCAATGTTGTACACATTACTTGTAAGTCATCTACGATCTGCAGCTGCATTCCTCTTCATGTGTCTCATCATCGATCTTACCCTCATTAGGAAATGTCAAAGTGAAATGTATATTTTGACTAATAATTCTAAAAAGCACTCCAGCCAAAAATACGTGTATGAAAATATTGCAAGAGCTCAAAAGCACGTGATATTTATTAGGAAATAATGATCTGAAGGCAATCCTACTACAAAACTTTCAACAAGTCGTTTTTACCAGCAGCAATGCGCTTTTGGTCTGTGAATGATGGCAGAGGCCTGGGGTAGTTTAGGTCTCTGTGAGTGATGACACAAGCGAGAGATATGTGCTTACTGTGTAACATGTGCTTACAGTGGCCAGTCCTCTGATGTATGGCATTAAAACTGGCCCTGTGTACATGCCCCTAAGTTAACACTGATGCCAAAAAAATGGATTGACTTGCAAACAATGAATGTTAAAAACATCGAGGGAATGCATTTCAGCGATTTAGTTCCTCTCTTATTTACATGTTTACTTGATCTTGCATTCCCCACGAGTTAGCTATTTTGTAATGTTGTTGTTTATCTGTATTTTTTCTGTGCATACTTTGAGGCTTGAGCCATGCCAGGTGTTTATGAGGGCTTTGATTGAGCACGCAGGCGCTAAGGCTAAAGCCAAACAAAGTGCCTGTCAGTGGGTTGGCCTCTCTGACTGCAGAGCACACAGAACAATATTTGTGTATTCCATTTGCAACTGAAATTCTGTGGAAATGTGTGTGAAGGGGGTACACTGATGTCAAAATATTTGCAAGGCAAAAGTAAGAGAAATTAAAGTGCTTATATTTGAAGGAGTGCAGTGCATGTTGGGGCGGTGAAGTGACAGAGATGTGAGGAAGGGCATTCGGGGAAGAGTGGAAAGAGGATGCTGAAGAGGAAAGAGAGGGGGTTGAAGATGTACAGATGGACAAGATATGCAGAGAAAAAGAGGATACATATCTAACATAAAGCACACATAATTGAAGGCCAAAACTCCTCCCACAGGCCTCAATGCTATTTAATTCACAGACTCACTATTTCAAAATTTAAACATTTTCAATGTTAATTATTTATAAGAAATCATTGTTGTTACTCATTTATCTTAAACAGCTAACACCCAGTGACAAAGCCAATCATACTGACAGGCTTTAGGCGTATGTCAGTTGCTGTGCCATTTATCTGGATAAAATTACATCTCAGAGAGAAACCAAAATACCGGTCTGATGGCACACTATGGGAATCACAGAAATGTATTTGGCATGTTCCTTTATAGGGAGCACCCACTTTTTCATCTCACTTAAAGACCTGTCTGCACATATTTCTATATGACTGGTTACAGCCAGCAGCTGTGGGTGCTTCCCGAAGTCTGGTTAGAGCATATTTTTCCAAAGTTAATGCTGCATGCAGTGCAAGACACTGGGCAAGCATACATTTTAAAGGGCTAAAGTTGTTGTCATGCAGAACAATTTACATATTACAGTAACTGTTGAACAAATTAATGCAAGAAGATACGGGGCAGTTTTTAATGTGTTTAATATTTCAAGACTATACGTTCCCACTGCTTAATAAGCCTTGCTTTATCGCTGCATTCATTTGCTTTAAAATGCACCATTTGCCAATCTTTTTAAATTTCTTTCTCAGGAGAGGGACTCTCCCTAGACCCCAGGTTTGTCCATTGAACTTGTTCACATCGCTAACTAGTGTTTTCTATTGGAAAGGGTAGAGCCAAAGCAGTCTTGCTTAGTACCCTAGCCCCCTTCAGAAGTCAGACTTGCTTGGCAACCCAGAAATTCTCTGAAATAATGTATGAGTTTTCTTTTATGAATGCCTAGAAGAACTGAATTTTTAGTCCATTTATCACTGAAATAGTGCTGAAAATCGCACCAAAAAGATGCCAATTTTTAAAAAATTTCTTCACGGGGGGAGAACCCCCCCAAAACCCCGTTATTGCCGTCGGGCTGGCTCGCTGCGCTCACTCGCATACGTTGATTTGTTCTGTATACGCTCCACCAGTTTCAAATTCCACCAGCCGCCACTGCTTTCAAGATGTCACAGACACTTATGGTTTGGCCTCTGGTCAGTTTCTAACCTTTTATGACATACAACATGCACTGTGCACCACGTGGAAAACCAGGGAAGAGGAGCCTCCCACCTCAGCAGTACCAAACATGCTGCTGTCGTCTGACGGCACACAACAAGCAATCACAACCCTTTACATTTGCTCAATGTTGCTCCTACAGTCCATGCGGTGGGGGAACATACTGAATGGGATGGAGTGCGACCGTAGCCTCTGCAACTTCAGCTGGGGAAGGGGGTATCGCACAATCCCAGATTTCATTTCACACAATTCATTTATGTACATCATGCCTACCTCTCCCCCGAGCGTATCAAGTGCATGTATCTGGCACTATCCCCTGAATGCCCCCGCTGTAAATTACAGGGCACTGGATTTTACAACATGGTGTGGGAATGTCCGGTGCTGCACCTGGTCTGGCAATCAGTGACCGTTGCGGTGGCCGAGATGGCAGCACATACTCTCACTCCCACACCTGCATCCTGTCTACTGAGGTTACGCCCCCGGACGAAAGGTGACAAACACCTTCATAAATTCAATGATCTGGCGCCCGCCCCTCCTGATCTACAGAGTTGGCTTAATGCACCACTGAAATGGACATGAGCAGAGGCTCACACCCTTAAGTCCTTAAGTTGCTTCACATGAGGGGGGATCCCCGCACCAGTAGGGAAGGCTGGGAAACCTTCCAGGTTAATGTAGAAGCCAAAAACGATGTGTACCCACCTTGAATTCATGCCTGCATGCACAGCACATATACTATGCACACATAAACACAGTTGTAGCAGCTACCCCCACACGATACATGGGGAAAATTGGGACCCACAGGATCAATGTAAGACTGTAACATGACCTGCCTGGGATACAACAGGAATGGACAGCTGCTGCTCTGCATTGCCACTGCGTGCCCCTCATGGTTGAGCCCCCTTTTCCACTTGGCCCTAGCTACTTCTCCTGTAAGAGCAATACCCCGATGGGTGCTTTCGCTGGCTACCCTCCCTTCCTTACAGACACTCATTGCCATACACCCAGTGCAGACTGCTGAGCTTGTTTGCTTGTACTTTACGTTCTAACTTGCTGTATATGTGTTTGCCAATGACATTCTTCCAATGGGCATTCCAGTGCCGACAGCTATATTACTTCACACGGAGATATTATGTGTAACCCATGATAATGTTTTACTATGCCTGGAGCTATATTTGAAGCTGTTGCTTAATTTTGTGTAAAACCCTAATAAACATATTTAAAAATGAAAAAACACGTAACCCCCACTCTGACAGAATATTATTGATTCCCACTGCTGGCATGCACCGTCTTTACAATCAGCTGCATCATGTACAAAGACTTCACGACCTAGTGCCCCCACTTATCGGAGTTACAGCTCCCTACTTCTGTGGGTTTTTAGCAGACTTGCAGCCAGGAGACATAAATGTTGTAAAAAGAAGAAGTGAAAAAACGTGCCTTCTCCAGCTAGTCACCCGAGGGCAGAAACAATATCCTCATCTCCATCAGGACTGCCCCATCCCTGCTCCAGTTTAGGAACACAGCATGCCTTGTCAAAAAACACTGCATCAAGACATAGTTACATTCAAATGCTATTCTCACAAAATAGCTATCTGTTCAATCACTCATTGATTGTATCTTTGCCTGTAACCCTGTTCAACACTGAGCTGTTTTTCTGATAGGTTGACGCTATATAAATGCCATATGCATATACACATGCCTGATGATTGGGTGTGTGCTATTTTAGACCCAACTATGAAACTTCCTACAGGAATCTCTTGCAAAGACTGTTCTCACCCAGCTCTGGGAAGCTCCAATTACGCATGCAGTTTAAAAAAAAATTGTGCTGAAGGCAAGAAGGAGCCTCTCCCTAGTAGAAGACAAAGCCACCTTCTCAGCAAGAAGTCATGCCTAGATGACAATGGCTATACATCCCTGAGTCCACAGCCATATTTCAGCCTAGGATATACCATCAATACCAAGAAATAATTTCTGAAACATCGGCTGCGAACACTCCCCGCTATCATGCACCTCCCACCAGGGCTGAGGGGGCAAATACCATTATGCTGCCACCTGTGTGGCAACAGAAAGAAATGAGGACATGGCACATCTGATCTGCACGTGTATCAGCCTGAAGGAGGAGAGGTCTTGCCTGCTTAAACTGCAGTTCAACGTGGGATCTGCACTTGAAGACAGGCTGTGGGAGCTTGCTTCAAACCAGAGGGCCCGCAGTTAAACTGCAAGTTAGTTAAATTATTAGCACTGGTAGAAAACAAACTGTCAAGTGCAAGCACAGATACGGCTTTTGGAATGCCCCGGGCTTCTCATACTTAATTCACAAAAACAACTACTCTTCTGACCCAGAACAAAGGATTGTGGGAATTAAAAAGACTCCAACCAAGACCCCTGTTGCTGAGGGCTATCATTTCTAACAGTTTGCTATTTGTAAATGCTCTTTTAACACCACAGGACAAAAATCAATCCGCCGTTCTCTCAGAAGTGCCACTCTTTTTAAATTGCCACTCCCTCTGCTTATTTGCACAGCAAAGCTCAACCATCAATGAGCACACACTGCAATTTACTATCAACTCAATCCTGTTTTTTTCTGGGAACAGCTAAGAATTTGTTATGGGTAAAGGCCAATAAGGACACATGTAAAGATTATTTATGTAATTATGTTTTTATCTATTCGATTTTTTTAACATTTAGTATCTCGTCCACCTTTCATAATTAAGTGGTTTAATTGGTTTGTATATTGTGATGGTTTTAATTAACTATTTCCAATTAAGATTACTTACTTACTTACTAGTCCCAAATATGGGTGTATTTACATCAACGTGGCATGCCGTGCACTCTGTCTTCTGTCAACTGCTGCCCTCATTCTGTGCACCAAAAAACCTCTAGAGTAGTATCGAAGAAAGGTGAGCTGGCACTGAGCACCCGTATTTTTTAATATGCAAGCTGGGTGGGAACAATTGGGAAAAGCAGGTTTTTGATGGTATAAACTAGTAGTAAAAAATTGACACTTTTTTCAGGAGTGTATTTAGTATGATTGTTTTGCAGACATCAGATTTTTACAAAACTGTTTCTCTCAAATACACATAGCCTTACTAACTGCACTGTTTGTAAGCAATTTTGTGTCAATTATCTTTATTTACAGTATTTTAGAGGTATGTTCTCTTGTTCACCACTCAGTCATAATGGGGACCTTCTGCTACTTGCCCTCCATTCAGAAAAACTGTCAACTGCATTTTCATTGTTTGGGATATTTTACAGTGAACTTCTGCATTTTGACATGTAACTAATTTTTCAAATATGCACTGTTCACACTATACATGTGTGCATGGTAGGGAGAAAGAATGTGACCCATGAGACCCATGAGGACAGGGAATCTGAAAATTAAGAAGTACAATCCACGAAAAGAAGAGGGGTTGGCACTCTTATTTGCTAGATGCATTATTAATTAACAGATATACACCCTGTTTATTACATAATTACAGTTCACAAGTTACTCTCCAATGGCGAATCTCCTACTATCCATTCACTAAATTCCCTCCAGTTAAAGACAGGTGAGCAGAATCATCTATATTGTCCCTATTGAGAACCGCATGTGTGTGAGCAATTATGTGTATTCCACCTAAATATAGACTCCAAAATATCGTCTGACCATAATAATGTGGGCAAGATATCATGACTACAAAAATATCATGACCAAAATTACTGAAAGTAAGCATACTAATGTGTGGGGTTTCTTGGTTGATTGGGTGAATAGTTTTTAAAGTATATATAAAAAGTGACATTCATTGAATTGGAGTTAGGTTTCTACATGTTTCTTCCCCTTGGGTTTTTTTCTAACATATTTTTGCCTTTATTAATTTAAAAGTATATATTTTCTATTGATCTTGTTACTTTTAATTATTTTTCTTTACTTTTTTTAATTTGTTAACACTTTGTATGATGTTTTGCACTTAGAGCTCTTTAATGGCTAATCCTTTGAAAGAGGACTTCATCAGGCTTTGGATCCTAATACAAATATTTAATTTCGGCTTCATAAAAAGCTGTGGCAGTATTACATTTCGGATTATTGTGGTCATCTTCAAAAGTTGAATTACTCCTCACACTCTTTGCTAGCATATACATTCATGCATGCTGCTATTTGTTTCTTTAATTGGAGAAGCTTGGAGCACTTTCATTGCTTTTTTGCATGATGTCTGCATCAGTTGCTTCCTGACGCCATGTGGTATCCTGCACAAGTATCAACAAGTGAATGCTGAGGAATATTTCCAAGGACAATTATGAGAGTAAACCACTCAGAAGAATTTTTTTGATGAAATAGAGAAATAGACTCTGATTTTGATTGATACTTTTCTGTACACTCAAGGCGACTGATTGATTCCTTACATTTGTTTAAAAGATCTGGTGTACACTAAATACGTAAACAAGTTCCTATGATAAATATATGTCTATCTTGCATGCACAGTAGAACTAGCTCATGTATGATGTACAAAGATAGATAATGATTTTTGAAGTGTCCGGTGATCCTTCACTGACTTGTATATGTGAATCTATAGTTTACCAGGGATCTTGTTTATTTTTTAGTTACTTTTTAGCACTCCTCCAAAATAAACATAATAACATATCTAATTTAAAAAATGTGTTTTTAAAAATGAAATTCCAATTCTTGAACTAATGCACTGGAAGCCTTCAAGCATTCATTTTTTAACTATGAAGCTCTGCCTATATGTACTTGTATTTTGGCTGGCAATGACCACATTCCTTGATGAATCTTCAATGATTTGTTTAGTATTCATAATTCCTATTGTTTACACGTTTTGTAGCTCAGTTTCTCTAAAATCTAGTAAATGACCAATGGCCCAGAGAGTGCTCAAGACCTGTTTTCAGGCAACTCTAGAAGAAGCATGTTGGCTGAAGATGTGGGTATAAACAGCCCCATGTATTGCTTTAACTTTATTGATTGGGGTTCAAGTAAACAAAAATCACACCTGCCACTAACTAGTTTTTGATATTGGTGTCTATAAGATGACTTTATAAAGATCCAGTGATGTGGGTGACTGGTTTGTTTCATTGAAGGCAGGTCTCATAAGTCTGATTAAGGCTGGTTCTAACCTTTCATCCTGAATGAAGAGCAGCCCGATGATGCAGCATGCAACATTGTGTGGATGAGGACACTGATTCATTTTACCAGGAAATACGGATCACGGACAGAGTTTCAGAACCTCATTCCCAACCACATTTATTCACAGTGCATCAACATTAATGGGGCCTAGATTCTTTTTAAGTATGTATGTAATATTTGGGAGGGTGATCCCTAACACTTTGCATAAAAAAAAACATTACCCTTTGTAAGAAATGTGCCCTCTCTGCAGTGTCACCCTGCCATTTTTGTCCATTGCTGAACCCAATATTTTTTCTTGGCTGTAGAACTCTGTGCACTTTTCTTCTACTAACCAATGATTAAGTGCCTGTGCACCCCCTTTCAATGTAGTGAAATTAGCATACCTCCAGTAGGCATATTTAACTTACCCATAAGTCCCTAGTATAGGGAACACTCCTGGGCCTGAGCAGTAGCGGCCCGTGGTGGGAGTGCTGCCGGGCGGTGACGTGGGGCAGGGGAGGGGCAGGGTGGGGGGTAGTAAAGTACGGAATACGGCCGTATAGAGGTGAAGTAGACATATAAATAAATAAAACGGACTTCGTTGCGCGCGCTGCATCGCCAAATGCGATGCAGCGCGCGCAACGAAATTTGTTTTATTTATTTATATGTCTACTTACCTCTATACGGCCGTATTCCGTACTTTACTACCCCCCACCCTGCCCCTTCCCCGCCCCCACGTCACCGCCCGGCAGCACTCCCACCACGGGCCACTACTGGGCCTGAGAAAGATCAGAAGAGGTCTGAACCTGTTGTCTGTGACCTTAGAAGAACCCTGAAAGGACTGCGCCTGCTCTCTCTTTTCCCCAGGACAAAGCGGTGTACTCCAAGGGTCATAAGGCTGACCTCCAGTTAAAGCTACGGGAATACAACAAGCTACAAAAGACCTTTTCCTGCAAATGCCCAGCTTACAAGTGGCAACTGAACCTGGACTGGACCTTGCTGTTTGGCCTCTTCGATATACTCTGTGGGTCTCTGCATGCTCCCCCTAAGGTCCTGTTAGGATTTAGAAGTGTACAGCTTTGGTGGATTGGAAGTTAAAGGACCTAGCGACTGATTTAGAGTTTGGCAGATGCTGTAGCTCTGTCAGATATCACCTGTAAAAACAGCCTTTGTCATGGAGGTTCGTTCTCATTATTTAGAGTTTGGAAGTTGTTTGGACAAAACTCAATTCATCTTCCACCAACTTTGACGGATTTGTAGTCCTCTGTTGATGGAGTAATCGAGCAAATACGGTGGATGGAGTAATATCAGCCTTATTCCCTCCTGCTTTATTTAGACTTCCCTTTCCGTCGACGTAATTATGTAGGTACCACCTCCACAACTGAGATGGCAGAAACAAACTATAAAAAGGCCACAAATAAAAAAAATACCCCTTTTGATTCTGGAAGCACTTTGACGTTTTTACAAGGCGTCAGAGTGTATCTAGCTATGGTGGAGGTGGAGCAAGCCTATCAACCTCAAAAACAGAGGGAGGTTGTCAGTGTTGTCTTTTACCATGTAAAGACTTGCTTTTTTTATTGGCACCTAGTCATACCTTGCTGATGACCTAGATGCATCGCAGGTAGGATGTACCAAACCAGGTTTATTGGGGTTATCTGGAGCTTCTTTCACATGTGCAATACTAGCTGAGTTATTAATGTGTAGCAATTTGTTAAGTGTTGAAACCTATGAAGCATCATTGTTTGTTATTCCCTAATCTTATAATCTGCGTATATAAGCAACAAAATATTAATTTGGTCTTTCTAAATTTGAGGAATTTTTAAATATTTTACTTAAGCATAAGATATTTTTTCTTGTGACATCATGTTACAGTTCATTGCTTAAATATTAGTTATGTAATTTTATTTGTAATTTTACTATGTTGGCCTGCATTATTTCTATGTGTTACTTACATATATTGCAAGTGTTTTTTTCCAATTTGTCCAAAGGGGAATAATTGAATTTTTAATTTAATTTTGGAGAAATCTATTCCTGAAAATATTCCATTCTTATTTTCTGGTTGTTTATTAAGGGTATGTAGTATTTGTTATCTCCATAAATCACTATTCTTACTATCTGTGTAAGCTTCACTCACAGTAAGGATTATTTAAGTGCCTGTTCTAACAATTTGTATGTTTGTTGGAAATGACTACCTTTTGCATGTTATTCCCCCAGATTTTTACCTTGACTATTTTTGGCGATAGAACTCTCTGCACTTTACACCTACTAACTATTGGTAAAGTGCTTTGACTGGCCCTTTAAACATGAAATTGGCCTACACCTGATTGTCACATTTAACTCTCTTATATGTCCCTAATATATAGTACCCTGTGTATCCAGGGCCTGTAAGTCAAATGTCACTAGTGTGCTACCCACCACAGTGACAGGGGAAACATGTCTGCAGGCCTAGCTGTGCAGTTTTAAAACTGGGAAATTGACCTGTCAAAATAACCCCTTTTGATAGGCTGAAACCTTCATTTTAAACATGTGTAAGTCACCCTAAGTAGGTCTTATTTTCCATTAGGGAGAGCGCATGGCATTTAAAAGTAGGACATGTAACAGTTTAATGTTACACATGCCCTTAAAGGGAAAGGGCTTAAAGCGATTTTCAATGTAGAAAGGCTGGCTGCTCCATAGGGAAATACTGGATTACAATATTATATTTATTATTGACAATTTCCATTTAGAAGCAGATAGAAATTTTGCTAGTTGGCTCATTTTAATAGTTATTCAAAATCAAAATGAATATTAAAATCATTTTTTTAAATAAATATTAATGTAAATGTACTTTTAGACCATTTCTTCTCTGCCTACAGCCACTACAGGCTTGTCTGTTTGAATTTCAACTGTCACCTGGCAGCTTTATGGCTGCCATGTGTTGTGGTGTGAATTGGTACCAGGACACGGACAAAAGGCCTTGGGTGTGTGATAAATGTGACCATACTTGACAGCATGGCCTGAGGGTTATTCTCAGGAACTGGATATTTAAAGGGGCATCCCCTGTCCCAGTCAGATATAGTTAAGACTTGAGCCTGCCAATGACTATGCCACACACAGAGCTTAGTATAACACGTCTTTATTCTTCTGCGTGTAACTACGAAGTCAACATTCTAAACCTGACTATCAATTCACTATGCTCTATTGCTTACATCACAGGTCTACGGAGTCCATCAGGAACCACAAAGGGTTCGTCATTACATACTCACGCGACACCACCTCTCCCCTTTGTTAAATGAATTTTTATTTTTTTACAAATATATACAATTAGAGCTCTTCAAAGAGTCTTCTTGGCATGTGGATCACACATCCTGACTGTGTCTGTGGAAACTGGGGATCGGCAGGAGAAATGTCTATGACTGGCATTTGTGATGAAAAGACACCAAGTGGCAGGGCTTTTCACTTGTTTTTTCAAACCCAATCTCTACAATGACGTCAGTGCCTGACAAGCGATGAACCACACGTCTGAAATGCAAAGAATCTCATGTAAGGGACTTCCCAGGACGCTGGGCAGTCACCATGTGTCCTTTGCTGGTCACAACATGAAATGGTTCAGCATCAAAAAGGAGCATCAGACTTTCATTTTCTATGCTGATGAAAAAGAACTTGATCCCTCTCATGAAGCATGTCGGCTTTCATTTTCCTCCTACGATCCAAGTCTTTCATGCGTGTTTCTTCCTCAGTATTTGCGCTTCTGTTGGTCCACTGAGGTAACTTGGTCGTCATGGCTCTCCAGAACATCAAAATTGCAGGGCTTTCATCTGTGGTCAAGTGAGGGGTTGAGCGGTAAGCTCGAAGTGTGGAATTTTGAACAGCTTTATGATTGAGCTTTTCTAGTACAGCATGTAGATAGCTTTCTTTAGAGTACTCAGGAAACGTTTGACAAGACCATGAACCCCATTATCCAGGTCCTTCCTGTGCTGCTGCTACTTCACCACGACACTCAGAAATCCTGTTGTTGACGGAATTTAAGTTAGGCTTCTATGTCACTTGTCTAATTATTATGGGCCCGATTCACAGAACTAACTTACGACAAAATCCTAAACTTACTACCATTTTGGTATTCACAGAATGAACGTACTCATTTTGGTATTCACAGAATAAACTTACTCATTTTGGTATTCACAGAAGACACTTACACATTTTGTGTAACTTACACATTTTGTGTAACTTACACATTTTGGTATTCACAGAAGGCACTTACTCATTGATGAGTAAGTGCCTTCTGTGAATACCAAAATGAGTAAGTTAATTCTGTGAATACCAACATTGTTGTAAGTTCATTCTGTGAATACTCAAATGTGTAAGTTCATTCTGTGAATACCAAAATTGTTGTAAGTTCATTCTGTGAATACCCAAATGTGTAAGTTCATTCTGTGAATACCAAAATTGTTGTAAGTTCATTCTGTGAATACCCAAATGTGTAAGTTCATTCTGTGAATACCCAAATGTGTAAGTTCATTCTGTGAATACCAAAATTGTTGTAAGTTTAGGATTTTGACGTAAGTTAGTTCTGTGAATCAGGCCCTATTTGTGTGTTGACTTTCGCCTCGTGTATTTCTACATTGCTCTCACATGCAATTTTGTTATGTGTCATGCATAAGTGTTCATCTAATAACTTATCATGGTACAATGAACACACCCTTATTCGCACATGATAAATATTTTTGGGTCGTGGTGGTTGTGGGTGTTGTGGTTGTGGTGCATGTGGGTGTACAATCAATAGTATGTATATGTTGTTGCTGTGCAATGCTATATCTAGGCAATACACATTACCTATATATACATTATGAAACAGTCACAACATATGTGTAGTAAGATGATGATGAGTAGTTCTTACCTGTCTCCACACCACCATTGCCTCACTCCGTCAGGACTCTGCTGCCAGGACATTGTCAGCACAACGGGAACATCAAAATTGGCTCGGCTCAAACCCAGTGGCCTGAAGGCGACAGAGTACTGTTAGCCAGCAGAGAAGACCAGCACCATGACAGCCAACTGTCTAATGCAGCAACATCTCAATAGGGCGGGCAGACCGGCGTCAGCTTGATGGAGGACTTGGAACCGCTACAGCAGCGGGATGAAGGTAGTCCCACCAAGATCTAAATCAGGCACTAAAGGCCCGATTTATATGTTGGCGGATCAGATCCCGCCATCGCTATTTTGACAATTTTTCCGCCTACCGACTTGGCAGTTCACCCTCTATATTTAGATGTTGGTGGGTCTCTGGAGGGAAAACCGTCAGAGGCCTACCGCCTCCGCCAGAATCTTGCTCCCGCGCCAACGGCGTCAGAGGCAGAAGCAGCTGTCGGAATGGATTTCCAGCAAGAATACCACCGTTCCGATTAAGATGTGCCTTGCCGTCGAGGCACCTGTGGCGGGGAAACCTCCAAATTTGAGCTGGTGGTATGGAAGATAAAGAGGTGAAAAATTACCTTTTTTGGTTTCCCACTTCCATTTCAGTCTTGAACCCCATTGTCCAGGTCCTCCTGTGCTTCTGCTACTCCACCACAATGCACAGCAACCCAGTTGTTGCTGGAATCTAAGCTAGTCTTTTATGTCACTTGTATCACTATGATTCGTGTGTTAACATTTGCTTTCGCCTTGTGTAGTTTTACATTGCTCTCACATGCAATTTTGTAATGTGTCATGCATAAGTGCTCATCTAACAACTTATCATGGTAAAATAAACACACCTGTATTGACACATAATAAATATTTTTTTGGTGGTGGTGGTGGTTGTGGGTGTTGTGGTCATGGTGCATGTGGATCTACATTCAGTAGGGTGTATATGTTGTTGGTGAGCAATGCTATATCTAAAAAAGGCCTTACACATTGCATACATATATATTATGACACATTCACAACATATATGTGTAGTAAGATGATGATGAGTAGTACTTACCTGTTTCCACACCACCATGTCCTCACTCCATCAGGACTCTGCAGCCAGGACACCGCTAGCACAACGGGAACATCTAAATCGGCACAGTGCAAACCCACCAGCCTGATGGCGGCTAAGCGCTGTTAGCCAGCAGAGAAGACCGCCACCACAACGGTCAACTGTCTACTGCCACAACATCTAAATACATCAGGCGGACCACCGTCAGCTTGACAGAGGACTTGGAACCGCCACCGCAGTGGGACGATGGTAGTCTTGCCAAGCTTTAAATCAAGCCTTAAGCACCTGATTTAGATGTTGGTGAATCAGGTCTCACCATCGCTTTTTTGATGGTTTTCCCACCTGCTGACTTGGTGGTCCACCCGCTGTATTTAGATGTTGGCAGTTCTCTGGAGGGAAAACCGTCAGAGTCCCGCAGCCTCTGCTAGAATCCTGCTCCCACGTCAACGACATCAGAGGCAAAAGCGGCTGTCGGAGCGAGTGCAGCCAAGAATACCACGTCACGATTACGATGTGCCTTTCTGTTAATGACTTTGGTGCTTTGTAATGTCGGTTTCTCTTGGACCGATGTTTTTCCTCACAGGCAGCCAGTCCAACATGTGCATGGTTCTCTGAGGTGAAGATCGACATGGCACATCTATCTTCTTCACTTTCACTGGATATTAAACAAGAAGAACTATTTGACAAAGATTTAGATGTTGATCAGCTTTGTTTGGTGACGATTTGCCGCAGCTGATGTGGTCACTTGGCCTTATGGGTATGGATCGAACGTCGCTCCTGGAACGTTTGAGCGGTCATTTCATCTTTGCACAGTGACGCACCTACTTTTTCTTTTCCCTGCACACCATCACAAAATGGTTCTACTTTCCACAGCATTTGCAGATCTGCCCAATGGCAGGACCTTTACCTTCATGTGGAAATGAAAATCCACACCTAAAGCACAACTTCTTTTTCTGTGGAGAATTCTCTTTGTGTCCCTCAGCCTTGTGTTTTGGCTTATTTTTCACAATCATGACTGACTCACTCTGGGCAACTCCAGCCTCCATGTCTGCAGCTTGTCGATCAGCACGCTCTTCAGCTCTGGCAGCCATGAGATCTCGCTCCAGACTAAGATTTTCTCTCAGCATTCGTCATCTGAACGAATCTGACAAGCATCTGTCAATCACTCTGAAGCGTATAGCTTCCTCATCATTAAATTCATTGAACTTAGAGTGTTTGATGAAAGTATCCAGTCCCTCAACAAATTTGTTGATTGTCTCACCACCTTTCTGTTATTAAAGACTGAGCTGTACCTTTCATAATCCACATTTGGTATTGGATTGAACTTGAGATTCAAGTTTGCTTTGATTGTATGTAATTTCATCAGCTCACTGTATTTTCTTCATGACTTCTTTCACACCTTCACAAGCAAGATTTTTAAGGTACTTGATCATTTTCTTGTTATCTGCTTCTTCATTCGCTTCAATGAAATTATCAAATGTCTTTATCCAGGCAGTCCATCTGGTACCAATGTTCAACTTTTTGGCAGTATCAAATGGCGGTAGTGGTTTCAAGAAGGAGGCTGCATTGTAATCGTTCGTGGAACTTACAGTTGTGGAGAGCATAGTTCTCTCCACCCCTGCTTGGTGATCTTGTCCATGCAAACCATCTCGAATGCTTTGCGACATGCTGGCCTCCGGATCGTCTTTGTTAATGCCAGGAAACGGGATCCCTTTCTTGGTCTCCATTGGAGAAGCAAACAGTCACAATTCTGATCATCGCTCTCGGCTTTCGTCACTTTGGAGTTGTTCTGAGCCACACTCAGCAGTTTCCTTGGGATGCCGCTTTGGATAGAGAAAGCTCTGCAAGCACAACCCTGGGTGCTTTATCTGGGATCACTCCCTACAGCGCTGTGGCATGATGATTCTCTTGACTCAGAACTGGTAAGCAAATGACCGTTGCTTGTATCACACTGGGCCTCATTCACAAAGGTAAACTCACACTTTTGTGTATGTTTACGTTTGTTTGGAATTCACTAAACTGCATTTTAATCATAAGTTTATGAGTGCAGAGTCTCTGAAGTCAGGGTGGAGAAATCTGCATATAAAAAGATATGACATACCTTTCTTTTATTGTGCAGAGTTCTCTGCCCTGACTTCGGAGTCTCCACACTCGTAAACTTATGATTAAAAAACAAATGTAAACTTACACTAAAGTGTAAGTTTACCTTTGTGAATCAGGTCCTTTGTCTTTAAGCATCTTTTTGTGCTGTCTGACACCTGGTTGATCTCTGCCTTGCAGTGCTTCTGTTCTCAGTGTTTTCTTGCACTTTGCTGCTCTTTCAAAACCTGGTTGCATCCGCCTCTAGTGTTGTCACTTTGTATGAATGTATGGCTTTGATTTACATAGTAGTGCAATACCTCTTTGTGTGAACTTTACAGCAGGTTCTTGGCCACTGATGTGTAGATGTTTAAGTGATGCTTTCATTACCTTCAAATGCTTTACTGGGGCTGCCCTTTGAGTTCACATTTGCCAAACGTCGATTCTGCACTTTGACGGAGGTACACGTGGCACACATGAGCAGTTTGATGGACCACAGCAAACTCTCTGGGAGAGCAATGTCGATCTTCGGGTTACTTACCCCTATCTTGTCGCCAGTTGAAGCATCCTCCCTAGCCAGGATACTCGACAATGACTACACCACATATCGAGCTTAGTATAACACTTCTTTATTCTTCTGCGTGTAAATGCAAACTCAACATTCTAAACCTACATTCAATTCACTATACTCTAATGCTTACATCACAGTTCTATGGAATCCATCAGGAGCCACAAAGGTTCCGTCATTACATACTCACACAACACTATAGGTATGATCTTCCTTCAGGAGCTGATGCTATCCGGGCACTTTTCTCAATTGGATTTTAGGCTTGGGGCAGACTTTTTTTATGTGGGGTAAGGGAAGGAACATCCTTGGTGGGAGGTGGAATGGATAGGGTCAGTGTTGGTGTCTGAGTGGGTGGAGGAATTAGGGAGGTGTATGTTATTTGAGTTTGTGTTGATGTTTCAAGTGTTATGCTTGGGTTCTGTATGTTTTTTGCTGTTAGTATTTGCTTGTGTAGGTGGGTGTGTCAGTATCTGTGTGTCTTTGTATGTGTGTGGAAGTTGTTGTGTGTATTTCTGTATATGTGTGCAGTTGGAGGGCACCCAATGCTAGAAAGCTTAGTATATGTACATTTTGAAGAATGGCTGTCTATATTTCTGTACAGCCCAGGTGAAAGAGCCGGCCCCATTAGTTCTAGACCTGTTCTAGAGACACAAAACCGAAGGTTCTTTTTCACAGCACGAAAGTGTAAAGGGGAGAAAATCTTTAATACACAGCCAATTAATCAACAATTCTTCTTCTACATTATAATCTACGGACAACTAGATAAGATTTGTTAATTTATTACAGAGCCACAAATAACTGGACTAGATACACCTCAACACGAGGGTATAGAAGTATTATGGAATTAGCATGAAGGCAAATTGGCACATCGAATTTAGATGGTGCAGCATAAGCAAGACAATTAATTCAAGACGTAGGATACAGAAAATCAGGAAGCATGAGTCCAAATTTCCCTGCATCGAGGGTTGAGGAGTAAAAAGCATTAAATCTATCACTACTCCAGCTCTAAAGTGACATCCCTACTTAAGCATCTTCAATGAAAAGGAAAAAGGTGTAAGTGCATGGAGTCTTCGTAAGATGTCGCTCCACCATCAATACGTCAAGTAGCATTAAGCCACTATCATTAGAAAGAGCTCATTCTGAGATGCTCTGTCTTTGAAGGCAAGAAAGAAGTGGGGCTCTTTCCCTAATTCCAACAACCAGTTATCCAAAGGTAGCATGCCCATGATGCACCACGTATCACGCCGTCCACTCTGGGTACAGTTCAGGATGTACGTTTCTACTGTGTTGTCCATGAGCCTTCTTCGCAACAAGTTGTCCTTGGCTCCCATGCTTTCTTACATTTGAAACCATCTCTGTCTTTATCACCTCCAACCCATGTAATTGTAACTTCTTCTCTCCTTGCCTAGCTTACTAAAACAAAGACATTACTATTCCTAAAGAATGCATCTCCACCTGCAATGGAAATGTGAGAAAACAGAATCTGGAATGCACATGAAATTCAACTATTAATTCTAAAACAAGAGTTTTCAGGGACTTGCATTTCAGGCCTATAACTTTGATGTCACTTTCAGCAAACAATTCTCATAATCATTATTAGCATTTCAATTAATACAGCTACCTACTAATAGGAAATAATTTGTCACACATTTAATAAGTAAGTAGTGTCAGTTTCACAACACGAGTTTCACATGTTAACTTTTTCTGCTAGTTACATTTATTTCCACCGTTAATTCTCCATGACACTTATCCATAAACTGAGGCACGACACATACTTGAGTGAATACGGCTCACAATTCTAACACCTCATGTTAACATAATTTGCAAGATTATATGTGGATGCGTTCTACATGTGATCATAATGCATTACTACAATTAATTGAGATTTCCGCTCCATCACAGGGATGATATCTTTGACCAAAAACAGGTACCCTTAGCCTGCTGCCTCTGTGCCCGTGCCGTATTATTGATGCATATAACAAGAAAACAATGGTTCCTGTGGAACAGTATATATCTACATATAAATATACTGATGCACAATCGCGATAGAAGGATTATATTGATGTCATAGAGAGAGGGACCAAACACACCAAGGGTTTTGTTGTACACATAAGTTTGTATTATTCACATCATATACAAAAAATTATACAAAAAAGGAAAGGCATTTGTGAAAAAGTGTCCCAAGTGTAACATGAACCTAACAGTTGAGTGACACAATGTGACAATATTTACAAGGTTTCACGGATTTTTTCTACCGAAAACGACCATATCTGAAATTTTCACAACATATGCAGCAACTTTATACAATAATAAGTGATGTGTCAGTGGTTCATTTTCATCAATAATGTCGATGGTGTTTCGACCCTCTCTAGAATGTGGGGTCTCATCAGGACCTATGATACTGGGGACATCTGGGGAAAGAGTGAGAAATTGTGTAAGGTAAGTATGGGGACCTAGTAGCAGCGCACTAGTGGTGGATCATATTAGCAAGGCAATGTAAATACCTGGATTGTCAACCGCGCGGTTCTGGTGAAGAAGTTAGTGCCAACCGTGAGTGAAGTAAAGGAAGAAATACTCACAGGAGACCCAGCTGGGTTCTGGTGGTGTAAAGGAAAAGAAGAATAGTTACAGGTTAAAGGGATAAGGGCTCCTCTGGCAAGTATCCACATGTGGATCAGTGGGGACACTTACCCCTGTTGAGGGTGTGAACTGGCGATCACGATGAGGAAGAGGAAATGTAGGTCAAGATCTAGGGCGGAACTCTGAGGAGAGAGAGGGACAAGGGGAGCATGTTGTCGTACTCGCATGCATAAGGGCAACTCAAGGAATTAGAGGCTTAGTAACTGAGAATCTTACCGGAGTGAAGTCACTGAATCGTGACTAATGAGGAATGCAGGCCAGCATGTGGCAGGGTGTCCGCTTTTAAGGTTTGTGTAAAACGATTCCTGTAATGAAAGGAACTGGATTGTTAGCATCCACAAAGAGCCCCGTGTGTCAGGGATGTGTGTGCATACGAATGATGTGTTGCCTGTCTCTTACCTAAGAAGGAATGTCGTTCTGTGGTGCACGGTGGATACGTGCTTCCAGCAAATCTGCACAGTCTGTTTGCCGGTGGTCGGTAACACAGAACCGACGTGCACGTGGGCTTAAGTAGTGAGCAAACCGGAACCGTGGGCAGGCATCTAAGAGATTGCTGCAACTTGGAGTTATCCGGTTATCGGTGATGCTCAATGAAAAGTGAAAGCAGACAACCAGCTGTCTGCCAAGATGGGAAGAAAGACGGACATGAAGTATGTCCAGGAGAGTGAGGCGGTTGGCACACCGTGTATGTAATGGTGCAGGGAACGGAAGTTATGATAACTGGAAGCGCCAAGGGAGGGATTTTAACAAGGAGTAACAATTGGTTAAATAACAGTAGTTACTGAGGTTTAGCCATAACGTGCACATGAAATTATTCACCATGATCAAGTACAGAAACCACATAGTTGGGACGGTATAGTAGAGATGTTCTTTGCATGAATAGCGGAGTACTACATACAGAGATTTCAATCAGAAGACAATAAAGACGGTTATGCACAAGGGTTGCATACAAATAATTAACCATTCCCATGAGAAAAGATTACAATTAAAGAATTGAAGTATTGTTCTGTACATAAATGGTGAAGTACTCAATGCAGGTTAGTCAAAAGGAAGCAATGAACACGTTTTTCACACTTATTCAACAATGTCCAATGAGAAAATTAATAAAGATATAGACAGTTAAACGAGACATCATGGAGGTGTTGGTGGTAGAGCTATACACGAATGGTGAAGTGATCACATCAGCTTATTTGACCACGTGAATGAACATCGTTTGTTACATCTGACCGGTGCTGTGTTTCTTCGGGCATATACAGGCACAGTTAAGCAGTGGAACATGTGTAATCGAGTCTGGTGACGGGACTATTATGGTTGAGGAAGGCGCGTAGGAGGCTGTGTCAGTTTAATGTTGCGACAAAGCCGCGCCACTCCTCCGCAGAGTTTAGTCCTTGGTTTATAGAATTAATTCTGTCTATCCAATGACATTCACGTCTTTGCAAAATTTGTGTAATGTCTCCCCCTCTCTCAGGGATTCTGGCAATGTCAATCACCTGCCACCTGATCTCATCTGCTGTGTGCTGTTTCTCATTGAAATGTGACACCAGCGGGGCATTCGCAACTGATCGTCGTATGCGACTGCGATGCTGCCCAATGAGGGCTTTTACTGGTTGTTGGGTTTGCCCGATGTATGGTAGTTCGCAGGGACACCAGATGCAGTATACCACATTGCGTGTGTTGCAGTTAGAGAAAAATTTGAGGGTATGTGTGCAGTTACCGTGTTTAAAGGAGTTGGTGTTCTCAGTGTAGGGGCAAGCTACACAGTTGCCACATTTGTGATGGCCTTTTACCTCCGGTAACCCCCAGATGGATTCAAGGGTATTGCTCTTTCTTTTGGTAGTTTCAGTGGAAGATCTGATGAGGTGGTCTTTTATGTTTTTGCCTCGCTTGTAGGCGAACATGGGGACCTCCATTTCAGGGTCAATGCTCCTGATTATATTCCAATTCTTGGTAATCAGATTGCGAACTTTGTTGGTATGAACTCCAAAGGTGGTGACACAGACTATTCTGTTGAGTGGTGCTTTTTCTCTGATGTTGAGAAGTTCTTCTCTGGGGCAATACCAGGCACGTTTCATGGATTTTTTGACAATTCTATTTGGATACCCTCTAGCTACTAGTTTGGCTTTGAGTATTTCCGCCTCACGCATATAATCCTCTTTACTGGTACAGTTCCTGCGGACTCGTAAGAACTGTCCAACCGGTAACCCATCCCTAAGTGCCCGAGGGTGATGGCTTCTATACGCTAGTTGCGTGTTTCTTCAATGACTTCGTAGTGTATCTCAACAACATCCAGTCACACTTAACCTTCACTGCCTCGTTACACAAATCCACCATAACTGTTTTAGACCTCAACATCCAACACGCAGAGGGGAAACTATATACCTCACTCCACAGGAAACCCACTGAAAGAAACACGCTACTAGCATATAGAAGTCATCACCCTTGGGCACTCAGGGATGGGTTACCGTTTGGACAGTTCTTACGAGTCCGCAGGAACTGTACCCATAAAGAGGACTATATGCGTGAGGCGGAAATACTCAAAGCCAAACTAGTAGCTAGAGGGTATCCAAATAGAATTGTCAAAAAATCCATGAAACGTGCCTGGTATTGCCCCAGAGAAGAACTTCTCAACATCAGAGAAAAAGCACCACTCAACAGAATAGTCTGTGTCACCACCTTCGGAGTTCAGACCAACAAAGTTCGCAATCTGATTACCAAGAATTGGAATATAATCAGAAGCATTGACCCTGAAATGGAGGTCCCCATGTTCGCCTACAAGCGAGGAAAAAACATAAAAGACCACCTCATCAGATCTTCCACTGAAACTACCAAAAGAAAGAGCAATACCCTTGAATCCACCTGGGGGTTACCGGAGGTAAAAGGCCATCACAAATGTGGCAACTGTGTAGCTTGCCCCTACACTGAGAACACCAACCCCTTTAAACACGGTAACTGCACACATACCCTCGAATTTTTCTCTAACTGCAACAAACGCAATGTGGTATACTGCATCTGGTGTCCCTGCGAACTACCATACATCGGGCAAACCCAACAACCAGTAAAAGCCCGCATTGGGCAGCATCGCAGTCGCATACGACAATCAGTTGCGAATGCCCCGCTGGTGTCACATTTCAATGAGAAACAGCACCCAGCAGATGAGATCAGGTGGCAGGTGATTGACATTGCCAGAATCCCTGAGAGAGGGGGAGACATTACACAAATTTTGCAAAGACGTGAATGTTATTGGATAGACAGAATTGATTCTATAAACCAAGGACTAAACTCTGCGGAGGATTGGCGCGGCTTTGTCGCAACATTAAACTGACACAGCCTCCTACGCGCCTTCCTCAACCATAATAGTCCCATCACCAGACTCGATTACACATGTTCCACTGCTTAACTGTGCCTGTATATGCATCAAGAAACACAGCACCGGTCAGATGTAACACACGATGTTCATTCACGTGGTCAAATAAGCTGATGTGATCACTTCACCATTCGTATATAGCTCTACCACCAACACCTCCATGATGTCTCGTTTAACTGTCTATATCTTTATTAATTTTCTCATTGGACATTGTTGAATAAGTGTGAAAAAACGTGTTCATTGCTTCCTTTTTGACTAACCTGCATTGAGTACTTCACCATTTATGTACAGAACAATACTTCAATTCTTTAATTGTAATCTTTTCTCATGGGAATGGTTAATTATTTGTATGCAACCCTTGTGCATAACCGTCTTTATTGTCTTCTGATTGAAATCTCCGTATGTAGTACCCTGCTATTCATGCAAAGAACATCTCTACTATACCGTCCCAACTATGTGGTTTCTGTACTTGATCATGGTGAATAATTTCATGTGCACGTTATGGCTAAACCTCAGTAACTACTGTTATTTAACCAATTGTTACTCCTTGTTAAAATCCCTCCCTTGGCGCTTCCAGTTATCATAACTTCCGTTCCCTGCACCATTACATACACACTGTGCCAACCGCCTCACTCTCCTGGACATACTTCATGTCCGTCTTTCTTCCCATCTTGGCAGACAGCTGGTTGTCTGCTTTCACTTTTCATTGAGCATCACCGATAACCGGATAACTCCAAGTCGCGGCAATCTCTTAGATGCCTGCGCACGGTTCCGGTTTGCTCACTACTTAAGCCCACGTGCACGTCGGTTCTGTGTTACCGACCACCGGCAAACAGAATGTGCAGATTTGCTGGAAGCACGTATCCACCGTGCACCGCGGAACGACATTCCTTCTTAGGTAAGAGACCGGCAACACATCATTCGTATGCACACACATCCCTGACACACGGGGCTCTTTGTGGATGCTAACAATCCAGCTCCTTTCATTACAGGAATCGTTTTACACATACCTTAAAAGCGGACACCCTGCCACATGCTGGCCCGCATTCCTCATTAGTCACGATTCAGTGACTTCACTCCGGTAAGATTCTCAGTTACTAAGCCTCTAATTCCTTGAGTTGCCCTTATGCATGCGAGCACGACAACATGCTCCCCTTGTCCCTCTCTCTCCTCAGAGTTCCGCCCTAGATCTTGACCTACATTTCCTCTTCCTCATCGTGATCGCCAGTTCACACCCTCAACAGGGGTAAGTGTCCCCACTGATCCACATGTGGATACTTGCCAGAGGAGCCCTTATCCCTTTAACCTGTAACTATTCTTCTTTTCCTTTTACACCACCAGAACCCAGCTGGATCTCCCCGTGAGTATTTCTTCCTTTACTTCACTCACTGTTGGCACTAACTTCTTCACCAGAACCGCGCGGTTGACAATCCAGGTATTTACATTGCCTTGCTAATATGATCCACCACTAGTGCGCTGCTACTAGGTCCCCATACTTACCTTACACAATTTCTCACTCTTTCCCCAGATGTCCCCAGTATCATAGGTCCTGATGAGACCCCACATTCTAGAGAGGGTCGAAACGCCGTCGACATTATTGATGAAAACGAACCACTGACACAGCACTTATTATTGTATAAAGTTGCTGCATATGTTGTGAAAATTTCAGATATGGTCGTTTTCGGTAGAAAAAATCCGTGAAACCTTGTAAATATTGTCACATTGTGTCACTCAACTGTTAGGTTCATGTTACACTTGGGACACTTTTTCACAAATGCCTTCCCTTTTTGTATAATTTTTTGTATATGATGTGAATAATACAAACTTATGTGTACAACAAAACCCTTGGTGTGTTTGGTCCCTCTCTCTATGACATCAATATAACCCTTCTATCGCGATTGTGCATCAGTATATTTATAAGTATATATATACTATTCCACAGGAACCATTGTTTTCTTGTTATCAGTAGCGGTCGGTGGTGGGAGTGCGCGGGCGCTGACGTGGGCGGGGAGGGCAGGGTGGGGGTAGTAAACTAAGGATTATGGCCGATTAAAGGTAAGTACACATATAAATAAGTAAAACGAATTTCGTTTCTCGCGCTGCATCGCCAAATGCGATGCAGCGCACGCAACGAAATTCGTTTTATTTATTTATATGTATACTTACCTGTAATCGGCCATAATCCGTAGTTTACTACCCCCACCCTGCCCCTCCCCGCCCACGTCAGCGCCCGGCGGCACTACCACCACCGACCGCTACTGCTTATTATATTCAGTTGCCCTGGTTCCGTAGTGAGTAGGGTTCCCTTGTTCTCCCCTCTCGTATTATTGATGCAGGCACAGATACAAAGGAGCTGACAGGTGTCACACTTGTTATGGACCACATACGAGGTGGACAAGAATCAGTGCATCACTTCAAGGGGATTCTTGGAAAGGGGTAGGAGAGTCCCGTCGACCACCCGGATATCCCCCTGTAGGTGGGTGAAGTCATTCATTGCACCCGCCTGCAGGGGGATCTCAGTCACCCTTGTAAAGGCAGGCCACATTGCTGCCTGCAAAGGAGAGGCGGACCGGCTGCTTCAAACTGATGCCCCACAGAGCAGGCGAGAGTTCTCGTCTGTGCTGGGGGCAGCAAATTAACAGCAACAGGACTCGGTCTGCACCTGACGCCGTGCACAATTACAGGCAGAAACCTTGGCAGCGCGCCTTAAGCATACCACAAGTCCAGGTGAACTTAGAATAGCTCTCTCAATATCCTTAGCAGGCATCTGATTGCTTTAGAAAATGAGCTAGCCAATAGGTGTAATTAAGAAGGTAAATAGTATTCCATTTGACGAAGATTATTGCATGGTAAACAGCATTATAGTGTGCAGCTATAGTATCTCATACTGGCACAAAGCCACCAGAAGCTATTCGTTTTGGGAGATAATATTTACGACCAAGGCAAACCACGTTTTTCTTACAGAGAAACAAGGAAATAATGCACAACTCTAAACGTTCAATATTTTTACGACTTTTAATATACAGAATAGAAATAACGACACGCAGCTGGTTATTTGAATTTCTCTACGGCGCCTGCTGGGATAGGATCTCTGCGCTCTAGTTTTTCAATGAAGCACTATTAGAGTGTCATTCAAAGAACATGAATATATGACTATTGCTCATTGAGTCATTAGCTTAATGAGGTCACCGTGCAAACTGGCCATAGTCCAGCATGATGCCAAGAACAGATGGCACAGTGTGCATTTCCTTTATGTAATACTTGCACACTCTACTTGTAGAAAATATGCCAAGCATGGACTCCTGCAGTCTTAATATAAACTATGGAAAGTACATTTCATCTCCTTGATTCCATCTCTGCAAACATATGGTTTTAAGCATTATTTCCCTTTTCCACATAAAACAACCCAGCAGGGCTTTTGATGTAATGAATATGTGCTGTAAGGGATCCTAATTGCGACAGTCATAACATGATCGAGACTGAACAGAAACCCATTGTATTTGCAATGTACTTTATATGTGATCTTCCAACCCGTGGCTGGAAAAATACTTGCTGTAAAAGGTTCATGGCCTTGAGGCAAAGCTTTAAAACGAGTCAAAGGATAAAAAGCTGACAAGATAATTCATTGTTTTCACTAATTCGTCACACGTTTCTATACATATATTATTTATTTCATATAATTTTATTCTATTGGCTAGCGCTCTCGAAGTAATATAGTACTGTGGGAGTATCGTGGCCCAGAACGAATTCCTGTCATGGTACTTAGAAGTTGTTTATGAGGAATAATGCTTTGCAGAGGTTTCACAAAACAGCACATAGGTTCGTGTGCCTGTTCTTGCTGCCTGAACACCTACCTGTGGATACTTGCTGCTGGGGGGGAAGCACCTCCTGGCTCTATTGGCTTTCTGGTGGCAGCTGTTAAGAGAGCCATCGCTGACAACAACTGCGACGCTGGGGACTACCTGTCCCACAATACTCTTCTGGACGCTCACCTGGTGTCAGTAGCGCTATTTAAGTGCAATAGAGCCGCGCCCGGGCAGGCCTGTCCAGCGCCCATCGGCGACCGGAGGAGGCGAGGCTGGGCTGGGCTGGGCTGGGCTGGGCCGGGCCGGGCCGGGCCACGCCACGCCACGCCACGCCTCTTGGCTTTCTTGACCTCATAAGGTACTGTTTTATGACTGTACGATCACTACTTCGTTAATGACTGTCATAAACGTGATCTCTTGCTGCCGGTGCAGTTGATCGCTGACATATGCTGTTAGCATTTTCCATTTCCAGTTTTGTGGTTATTGCCTGGGCTCTACTTACATAAATGTTTACTTCGCTTCTTGACGGCTGAAGACCTAATTGTAATTATAATTGTGTGCTTCTTGGGCCCTTACTGCTGGATAATTAAGTGACTTGCTGCACTCCTTGGGTCGTGGAGGGCTTTTGATGGCTGCCCTTCTCTTGGTTCCTGCCCTGAGCCTCAAGTGTTTCTTTGCCTCAGACTCTGGACACTGCACAAGATGGAGAAAATGAAAGCTTCGGGAGTGCCCCCTTAATCCCTCTCTCTCCTAAGAGTACTTCTATTGACAGGATGTTGCAGAGAGCAATGGGGGTCATCTCCACGGAGATCGAACTTACTGAGAGGAGATTATCTTTGAGATCTGGACCCTCGCAAGATTTGGCGCCAGACGTGTCCTTTATTCCTTCACCTGCAACACGCCCACAGCTGACCTTCTAGTTGCACCCCCAGAACATGTGGGAAGAGGAGCCCCTCTCCCCAACTTACCTCCAGCCACTTGTTCCATCAAGGCGTCCCCTGATGCTTGCCCCCAACCATCGGTGACTGCTAAGCGGCCTAGGCATCAGGCCAGAGCCACCCCTTGACTTCCTCTAAAAATGTGGAGTCCTGGATTGTCCCAGGTTTTACGGCCACCTCGAAGCAGCCTAAATACTCTCCTGCAGGTGACATGTCTGCCACTGCCCAGCATTGGGTCGCCCAATTAAAAGAGGATTGTATCACAGAATTTGAAAACCTACTAACTGCTGAACTTTCTCCCATTCTTGCCTGGTTGCTAGCGATTGAACAAGGGCTTAGGGGTCCTAAGCCAGGTCAGTCTCATGCTTTACAAGTCTCAAGTACCGTCCCTAGGGACAATCAGCGTACTGTATATGTGTCTGGACAATCTACCTCTTCAGCCCCTGTGGATCCTGCTGTGACAGATGGTTTGTCAGTGAATAGTCCCCTACCTGTTCCTTCTCCCATACATGACATACAGTCCATAGCCTCTCCATTACCCGCTAGCTCAAGTGGGAACTTGGGCCTTCAAGAGACTGCAATGGGTAGTAATGGTAGTGCAACTGGGTCCCAATAGTCCTTGGTAGAAGCCCATGCCTCTTCCAGAGACACCGGGTGATCGACCTTTCGCCCAGCTTCATGTCCCTATGTCGTCGTTCTTGCAGGAGTTCCAAAGTTGTGCGAGGGACAGAGGGAGGCCCTAGGTGAGCTTACCAACAAGGCATTGGATTGGCTGGTTAGATATAGAGACTTCTCTCCCTCACATTTGTGGAATATTTATTTTTGGGCCAACTTAGCAGACGGGTGAGTTCCTCAGGCATTGACTTGCCCCATTGGGTTATTTATATAAACCGCATAACCTCTCTATAGGCCTCTAATCACTTTGATGTTCTTGCTGATGTTGACAGACATATTCCCCTAGTGGGAATCTGAGTCAATTCATGCAAGAAGCTGGGGCGTTGCAAACATATTGATGGGTACTTCTAGGCAGCCGTTCATTGATACACTAGAATCAGTGAGCAGCTCCCAGAGCACCTCTATGACTGGGCCATCAAAGATGTTCGCTTGTAGTGATCTTCCAGCTAAAAGACCTCTTGTGTCGATAAGAAGCCACAGGCAGAGGGCCTTGTCCAAGTTAGAGCCTACCATTGAGCCACCCACAGCCTTAAGGGACTGAATTAATTCTTCTTCTACAGCCAGTAGGCCACTGAACCAGTCTAGGTCCAATCCTGTTAGCAGTAAGCTGGTCCTCTCTTTTAGTGTTTCTCCCTGCCCTGGTCCTTGAACAGATAGAGGTGTGAGGGAAAACCCTAGCACTGCAGAAGCAGTGATCACATCTGGCCCAGCCCCTCCTTTTAAAATGCTCTCCTGGAATATTGCTGGGCTTTTTTATAAGCTGGATTGCCCTGATTGAGTCCAGTTCATTGATCTCTGCCAATTCCAGGAGACTTGGTGCACCAAGGGGGTGCATTGGATGGCTTATGTCAACTTTAGCAAGGCAGCTCTATTCACAGGCAAGGGGAGACCATTCGGTGGGGGCTAACAACATGGTGTTGTATTCCGCTTTAGGTGTCCGTATATAGGTTTTCCTGAAACATGTCCTTATATAGGCACAATTCGCAATGCCCTTATATAGGCATAAGATCCCAGTCCTTATTTAGGCATTAGCCATGCAATCCAAATACAGGCATGGTCATCTACATCCATCCACCCTAACGTCACAATGAGTTCTTAGAAACCAGACCCTTAAGCTCTTGGGAGTTCCCCTAGCACAGGACTATTGATTTCTCCAAGAACTCATTTATTATGCATGAATCGCTATTCATTAAGGGTTCATTCCTGACGTCTTCCTCTGCCCGACTTTACGTCAATGCTAACATTCCAAGGCACCTACCGGGTATAAATATACCTTCCCTTGCCCAAGCGAGTGGGAGGAGACCTCGACTTTAGAGGAGCCCGTGTCCCGGCCTGACGCACTGACAAGAGACGCTGTCATCCCTGCTCGCAGAGAATCCAGCTTCCAGTGTTCTGACTCCCTTCGCGGGGTGTTAGAGTTCGAGAATCAGAAGGAGATTCCCACCTCTCTCATTCTCAAGGTATGGAGCTGACTAGAACCTAGAGGGAATCTTGGCATACTAGACTTGGCATACTAGACTTGGCATACTAGACTATAGCATACCATACTATAGAATACTTCACCTACTTCTTACCTTGCACTACACTTAGGTTAGGTACACTGGGGTAGAACTAGTTAGAGAAGCATCTTATGAGTACTCGCATTTTTAGCTTATGTTATTTATGTATATGAATATATGTGTTATAGCTAAAAGATAATGCTAGCGCAGTATTATTTCTTTCTACTGCTTACGCTGTACATCATATATCTCGCATACTGTCTTACGATTGAAACAGCTCATATCTCTTACACGAGAAACAAGACTGTTCAATAAATCCTTTTATTGAAACGCCCGTCTATTCTTTCTGTGTAACTCTGAAGAAACTAAGAATGCACGATTAGCTGAGTGAAACTGTTATCTATTGTTTCCATGATTCTGAGAGTGTTCCGATTCTAAAGGGAAACATAGTTGTCATGTTTTTGCGGTTGCCAGAAACTACTCCCTTCTTGTTTACAAGGAGTTTCTAGTGGCCTCTGAGTTAGCTGGCACAAAGTAATTAAGTTTAATATACTCAATAGGGACATACTGACCTCAGTCCTATGTCAAACATATAGGGTATATTATTCCAATGCGCAGAGCCTATTAGGGAAATAGGAACTACACTACATGGCGCCCAACGTTTGGTAAGGCACTAATTTAACGCTAGATACTGAGTAACTCAGTCGTGCTTTTCTCAGAGACCCCTACTCACATACTCCATAAGACGTCTGGAGTGGGTAGGGTTAAGTATCCGCCAAAGCTAAATAGGACAAAAATCATATATATTAGCTGTTTGGTTTGTTCAACGTTGAAGGATACAGTGTTCCAAAATATTGTGCACCTTATCTTTGTTTCCTTGAAACTTGTTCTACATTTTTTCAAAAAATAATGTCCCTGAACGGGGATACTGCCACCGAGAACTGTGTAGCTGCGGCTGACCCAGTCGTAACATCTTTTAATTTTACAGGTTTAAATGAAACCGATGAGGGTGTTATAAACATCCATCCAAACTTAAGGAGAGCCATCACTCTAAAACTTATAAAACACGGCCTAACACCAAGAGGTGGTAGAGCAGTTTTCGTGATAGAGGCACACGAATCCTTTCAGACAGAGGTATTCTATTCATGGATAGTATTCCCAGAATCAAATCCAGTAACAAAAATGTTTCACTTCTTTAAAGAAGATGAACCACCAGAGGAATATATTCCTTTCGAGGATATTGAAATTCCACTCACATACCAGGAGCATAATCTCTGGTTTAAAGGCGCCCTAAAACATCACAAAAACATTACCAGGCTCGGTACACTAGGTAGACCAGGAGCAACATGGCCGATTCTAGCCGGCTACACACCTCATCCTGACATCGAAGAAATAGCAGAAGAGAAATTACTTACTCAACTACAAGAGTTAATAAAAATTTACAGACAATTAGTCCAATATGTCATGCGGACTTTCACAGTCCAACCACCAATGACCATTCCAAATCAAACCCCTCAACAGGGGAATACACTAAAAATTACTCCACAGACTTTACACGCAGTCATGGGTAAAATGCCCACAAAACGTGAACAAATTCCATTCTGGATAGCTCAAAAAATTACTCAAATCGAAGCAGTATTTCCAAATACTAGCCCTTATGAGAAACACAGAATCCTAACAATCTGTTTACCAATGGGGATCATACCACAACTGGAAGACTGCACCACTTGGGGCACAGTCTTTGCTGCAATCTAGACTAAAATACATGGTGTTCCGTCAATTGCAGTAATACCAGATGTCCTGAAACAAATTCAAAATGAATACGGGGCAGAACCTGCTCTGAATTTAGGTATGAAATTACTGAAAAACTTCGACCAGGTCTCAACAATAATATTATCTAATATTAAAGGGGAGGCAGCATCAGTGGTGATCCGCCAACGCTTAAGGGAATTTGATGTTACAGAACATCAACATGAACTACCCAGTATAATAGAACAATCTTATGCAGAATTAGGCAGAGATAGTTTGGGTGGAAAACTTTGAAGCCAAAACTATCTGAAAGTCCTGAGAAGGACTCTATTAAACAAAATCCTACATCTTCTAAAAAGAAGTGGGAAACTAATAAACAAAATTCAAAAGAGAGACGTTCTCAATCCCGAGGTAGGTCTCCTCAAAAGGAGCCCTCTGAAAGGAGGTATAACCTCAGGAATAGGGATAACTTAAGAAAACCTGACAGGTATCAAGATACTGATACACGTTCCTCTCGTATCTTTCAGATATCGTCACAGACATCAGTAAGAAGAGGACGGTCAGATCAAAAAGAAGAACGCGTGAAATCCAAAGACGATAAACACGTTCAGAAAAATAAATCAAAACCTCAATTCACAAAAAAGAAGGTAGCAGGTCTGAAGATCAGACATGCCGAGAATACTGAGAACACAGCTCAAGAACGGAGAATGGGCTCAGACGATGCTGGACAGTGCAGCAGAAGTAACAATAGCTCGCCAGAACCTGAAGGAACTTCTGGAGATAGTGGACTTGAATGAGTACATCACAGTAGAGACTGTAGACACCAGGGTTAGTACTCCACAAAAGTTATATGAAATAACACTCCGAATGGAGGGAGACATACCAAGAAAAGTGAAAATACTCTTTTGGGAGAAACTTTCAAGGGGTTATGATATACTTCTAGCAGAAAAGGACTGGACACCAAACTTTGTCAGGGAGTGCCCACATGGCGAAGACATCATTATGCCAGCCTTCTCCAACCATATTCAAATTCACCTAAAATATACTTATGCCAGGAAATGGGCAGTTGCCCAGGCCCCAGCATTATACAAAAATCATGTAGGATGGGATGAGGACTCACCTCACCACAAAATACATCTAAAAAATCAACCTACTGCACAAATGCAGTACCCAATAAAGCAAGAAGCTAAAAAACAGGTCAGGGAGATCTTAGATCAACTTGAATACCAAGGGGTGATTGAAACATGCACCTCCTCAATGAACAATCCTTTGTTTCCTGTATCCAAACCAGACAATACATATCGTCTAGTTTTGGATTACAGACACTTGAACACTTGTTCCAAAACATTTGCAGTGCAAAATGCACATAGTACAGCATTAATGAATAACATTGTGCGTAAAAATATAAAACCACATTGGACATTTCAAATGGTTTCTTTTGTCAAAACATAGCACCTGAAAGCAGGTACTTAACAGCTTTCTCAATAATGGGGACCCAGCGTCAATTTTGTAGACTCCCACAAGGGTTCAAAAACAGCCCGTGGTTATTCTCAGCAAGAGTAACAGAGTTACTACAAATTTATGATCATGAGGCATTGTCATATGTCGATGACACTATCTGACAGACGATGACCTAGATAGGCACTTGAAGAGGGTGAGTACCATTATATTGGGCTTCGCCTCTGAGGGCTATAAATTCAACTTTAAAAAATCCAGAATTGCCCATCTCAATGTCCTTTTCCTAGGATATGAGCTTTCAAGTGAAGGCAAGAGCTTGGCAGCTAACTTTTTAGAAAAGTGCGCGCTGCTCCAACCTCCAAAAACGCTGAAAAATTTACAATCCATCTTGGGTTTCCTAAATTTTGGAAGAACTTATATTCTAAATTACGCAGAAAGGGTTAAACCTCTCTACGAATTAATCAAACCTGATTTTTCAACAAAACATTGGACAAAGGAACACACAGAAATCCTGCGTTCACTCCAAGCTAACATGTTCGCAACAAATCACTTACAAACACGCGTAAATAAACACAATTTAGTGATCCGAATAATTTCGGGTCAATGCAGATTCACCTATTTAACATTTAATGAGGGTGAAAAAGTACCAATAGCATACAAATCACATTTGTATACACAAGCAGAAATGCGCTTCACTTCAACAGAAAAAATACTGACAGCAGTTCAAACCGCTGTAGCGAAAGAAAGAGCTATAGCTCAAGGGAAACGCATTATTGTCGTAACTCCAGTACCAGCCTTAGAGGCGGTTACAAAAGCGAGCATTCCAAATGCAAAAGCTTTACATCCTAGATGGATACAATGGGTTAATTCTCTTGCTGCAACAGATGTTGAATATGTTTTTGATCCTGATTGAAAAACACAAGCATTCCTGCAATATGAACATGAATGTCCTGTGCCCACTGAAATTTTGCCTCTCGATCAGTACGAATTTATAATTTATACTGACGGATCAGCACAACCCGCTAAAGGGAGTAAGCAAGCTTACAGTGCAGCGTGTGCAATCGTTAAAGGTCACATGCGCGATGGTGACTTCAGACCAATGGTCACTAAAACCCAATCTCTAGGAAATTGTACAGCTCAGCGAGCTGAACTACAAGCATTCAAACTGGCACTTGAAAATTCAGATCGCGAATTCCCCACACTCATAGTGTGCGATTCTTTTTACTGTGTTCAGTCATATAATAAATATATACAGAGTTGGCTTCAAAACGGGTTCAAAGATGCAAAAGGTGGCATAATAAAGCATAAAACGCTTTGGGAACAAGTAGTTCAGTTAAGAAACGAACTACCAAAAGCTCACGTGATACACACGCTGAGTCATCAACGTGATGTCGTTCACGTTGCAGGGAATTCATTGGCTGATGAAGCCGCAAAGGGGGCTGTTCACACGGCTTCCGTAGCTGCGATCACTCATTCAAAAACGAGAATAGACAGTGAGATATTATTGGCTGTCAATGCTTCAAGCAAAGGCACTGGTGCAGCGTTACCAAAGAAATTTCCACTCAAATACTCTTATGTAATTGATGCGAACAACGTTCCTTTTGCTCGAATCCCTGGAGTGGGGGATAGGGTAATTCCAAACATGGAACGTAGATTAGGACTGATCCTAGCAGCACATGAAGGGATAGCCTCTGCCCATGCAGGTGTTTCTGCAACAGAATCTTTACTAAAACAAAGATATTGGTGGCCTGGCATTAGGAAACAGACCAAGAACTATGTTTTGGAATGTGAAATATGCCAACAGATGAAAGTCTCCACAGTGAAATGTCCTGCGCAGACACCCCTGTTGATTTCAGACAAACCATTAGCTTGTGTTTACCTGGACCACTGCGGTCCCTTGCAAAGGGACGGTAACTATAAATATATAATGGTCGCAGTGGATTCATGCTCTAGGTTCCTATGGATATGGCCTCAGCACTCAGCTGACGCCTGAACTGTTATAAAAGATTTGCAAGTCTTTATCGGCACATACGCAATTGGCACACTACATTCTGACCAGGGCCCTGCGTTTAGCTCTCGGGCTTACAAAGAAGCCATGGCCAGTTTGGGCGTAGCATTGCGGTACTCCTCTCCGTTTCATCCTGAGGGAAATTCTGTTGTGGAAAGGAAAAACCGGGACATAAAGCAGTCTATAACAGCTAGAGTATTAGGTTCGGGTGATGGGTGGGTCAAAAATCTTTATGGGGTCCAACGCTCATTAAATAATTTGCCAAGAAGTTCTCTAGGGGGGGTCACTCCATATAAGGTCCTATTTGGGACAAGAATGTGGGTTCCTGATCTCGAATATAAAGGCACAGTGGTGGAAAATAAACCCTTTGATATCATAGATCGTTTGGCTGTTTTACAGGATCTAAATGAACTAAGATCGAAACAAAGCAACGTGTTCCTGAAGCCAACCACCACTGGGGAAACACCGGCAGTCCCAGCAAGGCCTGTCTGGATCCCAAAAGTTGGGGATCTAGTCAGAGAGAAGATTGCGGAGAAGAAGGAATTTGGACCTTCTTACAGACAACCAGTAACTGTCCTAGCCGTCTGCCGCCCCTTGCTGGAAAAAAGGAGAAAAGATTTGTGTCTATCGACCTCATCAAACCACAGTATGTGGCCAATACTAAATAGTAGGCCTCGTGAACTCCGACCTAGTAGCAGATGCACTCCTCTCGCTACTATCCAAGAGGTTCAGACTGAAAGACTCATAACCATTGAGAATTCAGCAGTAAGAGATGAAGGACTAAGCAACAATGCTATGGACCTCATCCCTCTTGAAACTCAAGTAACAGTTCGTCCAGATACACCTGTCTACACCAACGTAACAAGTGATCAACTAGTTCCAGCGATTTCCACGAATCGCTGGAACAATTCCAACAATTGACCGAACTGCTTCTGGCTATTTCATTAACTTTGATATGTTTTCTGAGGATCCAAGTGAGCCTGAAACGACGCCAGCCCTAACAACTTTCAAAAAACAAGTACAACACCTTTTTCATTTCCTGAAAGAGACTTATCTGGTTTCACCATGGATTGAACTATGGATTATTTCTGGAATATTTTTCTTTCTGCTTTGGCTAGCTTTGGTTATGACTATCAGCGTGCTTATAAATGGCAGATATATCCATATGGACACTGAAAGTAAAAATGTGAACTTACTTTTAAAACCACACAAATCATCCCATCGTGAAGCAAGAGACTTGTCAGCAGTGAACATCACAGCCGTTCCGATACAGGATGGTATAGTGTGGTACAAAACCGATTTTGATATTTTCGGCCCAACAGAACTTTTGAACATTCCACATTTATTTAAAATTTCATTAAGTGACTTTATTACCTCCAGTACCTATTCTGATGATTGGGACTTTGAGACTGTTAATGACATGATGTCTGATCTAGAAAGGTCTGCTGCATTCTCTAACAATGAATACTTAGAGGGTTCATCAGACTACGAACAGCTTTATTGTTACAACCACTATGGTCATCATTTCTTGCATAAATCTGCAACACCTAGAAATGTGTTTATGTTTAACCAATGGGAACATTGTCCTACACCACCAAGGGGTAGTTCAAAAATATTTGCAAATAAGTTTCCATATTTTTCAGGGTACAATACATCTGAGCCAGAAACATTTTACTATAAGAATGTAAACAAAACAGGACAGAAAATTATGTTAACTAATACAAAACAGATTTATTCTGCAGCCTTTATTACCCAACTGTCTAGACAAGGATTTGACTTTTGGAAAGACACAATCGGCACAAAATCTGTCTGGGGTTCTAAAGATTGGCAAGTACAGGGGATAGAAGCTTTGTTTAGAGCATGTGTCATCCCATAGCAAATAATGTTTTTGAATGACACTGTGCAACAAACGTCTTGCCTTGGTTTAGCCAAGATCAAAGACATGAACACACCTTCTGTACCAACACCTGCAAGTAATAGCACTACACAGGGAGCGGTCACAGTAAACACAATACTACAAAACAACAGAAAAGATCCTGATTGGAAAAAATGGTTGCTCTGGCCCACAGACACAAACATCTGTCAAGAAAGATTCCTGAATAGAATACAGGGCTTTACTATCCATAGGCCAGACCCACGTTATGTTCAACGACAACATCCGGGGGTAGTAACAACATACAGTGTAGGTAAATTATGCCTCGACTGGTTACAAAAATCTACACTCGAGGATGTGAAACAACACTTATCTTTACTTAAAGAAGACGCAGACCTTAGGGATTTCTTGCTAGGACCAAGAAAACCGCGTCAAAAACGTTTCATATATGCCGGCATTTATGCTGCTTATAATAAAATATGGAAGGTTTCACAGGCAGAGGCCGCAGAAAGAATACGTGAGCTTGATCGTATTAACTTAGAGAAATCTCTCACTGTGGTCGACAATGGGTTAACAACTTTGTCATCCAGAATTTATTCACTGGACAACATTGTATCCTCTGCTATTGACATACTGGAACAAGATTTAGCCATGTTACAACAAGGCCAATCTCAGTTACGTTCTATTATGTTATTAGGCTGGACGCTGCAATCCTTGCGTGCAGGCTATGTGCCTTGGCGTTTTATCAACACGTCGTCTCTGTTTTCAGAATACAATCTAACGGATAAACAGATCGAACTGGAACAAAGGGGAGCAAAGTGTACAGTGCTGAGCATTGAAAAACTGGAAAAAATACCATTTACGGTAGCAGAAAAACCAGCTACAGAATGGCTTATCCATGGCAAAATAACTCTGCCTGTCACTACTTTTCATTTTCAATATTGCCTCAAACAAATGCAAACAGGCAAATATGAAAGGTTGGGTAAAGAATACATTAAGACATCCTGGGATTTACCTTACGAATGCAAATGTTGGAGTGGGGATCGTGAAGTGTTTCTAAGCGGTACACACTGTGAAAATGCACTAAGCGGTTCACTCATATGTCAGGACATTTCTTTACACAGGGCTTGTAATGGTTCTGTGGCAAACTTGTCCTGCCACCTGCAGGGTACACCGGCTACTGTGATTAATCCAACGTTTGGCCAACTTTCTAACGGGAGTTACCTCATGTTGAATGATCAGAGTTGCTGTGGCATGTTGCCAGGCATCCCATATCTGGTAACGGTTAGCTCCAGGGTTACTTGTTGTATGCAAGTATTGTTCCCCCCAATAGACACAGTCAGGGAGTCGCCTCTATGGCCTTCATTGAATGTTTCTTTTATACGTTTTGATACTCTAAGCAGAATGAAAGCCATGCTTTTGCAACAAACTGTGCCTTTGACCTCGGCCAAAGAAATCTATGATTTACAAATTGCAAGGACTTCGGCTGAGATACAGGCTCTAATTCGTACAAACTGCCCTATACATTTCGTAGAAATGATGGGACTTATCTTAAACATGTCTGATACGAGCAGGATTGTACATGTATTTAAGACCATCTGTTCAGGACTGTTAACACCTTTTCAGGCAGTCCTCGGAATCATTCCAAACTTCGCACATTCGGTGTTTGGTGGTGTGCCATTAATTCTAGCACTAGTTCCGGGAATCCTGTTTTTATTCCTACTACTACGCTATGGCAAGCCTATCAACCGGCGTCACTCCCAGCAATTTGGAGAAAGCTCTCCTAGAACTGAAGTGCCGTGAGCGCATAGTGCAACGTTTGGGCATACCTCGTCTACGGGAACTTAATACAACATGGTTTCTGTCATTTAGACCAATCTGGCAAGATTGCATCTTACCTGTTCTACGCTGCCTGCTAGGCGGTGAAGAATGCGTGCTAGACATCTGTCTCACACTCCCAACAGTCATGCCAATGGATATCGATACTCTGCTGGACCCGATAACGGCCCATGCTCTGTGTTGTCCCCAGAGGCTACCAATCCTGTTGACGGCATTCGTTGAGATCTCACAGACGCTTCCTGCTGCTGCTGAGGTACGAGATGGATCAACAGCCACACAGGTAACAACGGACGCGAACATTGCTGCGGCATCCAATGCTGAGGGCGATGCTTCACATCTCTGTGCAGTTAACCTTCTAAATGAGGTGTTCCAACTGTCACCGACATCGGTAGATGATCTTTTGTCAACAGGAATAGATGATTTCATGTTTACACCAGACCCATACACTGACTTTGATTCGGCTCACAGTGTACCGGGAAGCAATGAATTTGGCCTCCATATTTTCAAAACAAAACAAAAACTTGGAACTCTTACTAAAAATTGAATTTTTTTTCTCTCTCTATTTTTGAAAATACATGGCAATTAAATCTGCTTACAGTAGAACTATTCATATAGAACGGACTTCTTTGAATACTTCCAGGGACACATTGTCACCTTATTTACTAACAATTTCATTTAGTACCATGTTATGAAATGGCTTTGATTTTTGAAAACTCGTCAACCATTTCATCATATGTATATATTTCTGTTTTATCATTCATGTTGCATTTATTTCCAATATATGCTTAGAATGAAAAATGCTTTAAATGTACAGTACCTATTGCATTACATGTTTAGCAACAGTTTTTTTTTAAACCTCTTTTAATATGCTTTTAGAAATGTTTTTAGTAACATGTGGTACTCAGTTCAATGTTTAGCATTTAATGTTTAGTATTTAGTACTATCGTTCATTCGAAAGTGGAGTGGGTGTTGTATTCCGCTTTAGGTGTCCGTATATAGGTTTTCCTGAAACATGTCCTTATATAGGCACAATTCGCATTGCCCTTATATAGGCATAAGATCCCAGTCCTTATTTAGGCATTAGCCATGCAATACAGGCATGGTCATCTACATCCGTCCACCCTAACGTCACAACGAGTTCTTAGAAACCAGACCCTTAAGCTCTTGGGAGTTCCCCTAGCACAGGACTATTGATTTCTCCAAGAACTCATTTATTATGCATGAACCGCTATTCCTTAAGGGTTCATTCCTGACGTCTTCCTCTGCCCGACTTTACGTCAATGCTAACATTCCAAGGCACCTACCGGGTATAAATATACCTTCCCTTGCCCAAGCGAGTGGGAGGAGACCTCGACTTTAGAGGAGCCCGTGTCCCGGCCTGACGCACTGACAAGAGACGCTGTCATCCCTGCTCACAGAGAATCCAGCTTCCAGTGTTCTGACTCCCTTCGCTGGGTGTTAGAGTTCGAGAACCGGAAGGAGATTCCCACCTCTCTCATTCTCAAGGTATGGAGCTGACTAGAACCTAGAGGGACTCTTGGCATACTAGACTTGGCATACTAGACTTGGCATACTAGACTATAGCATACCATACTATAGAATACTTCACCTACTTCTTACCTTGCACTACACTTAGGTTAGGTACACTGGGGTAGAACTAGTTAGAGAAGCATCTTATGAGTACTCGCATTTTTAGCCTATGTTATTTATGTATATGAATATATGTGTTATAGCTAAAAGATAATGCTAGCGCAGTATTATTTCTTTCTACTGCTTACGCTGTACATCATATATCTCGCATACTGTCTTACGATTGTAACAGCTCATATCTCTTACACGAGAAACAAGACTGTTCAATAAATCCTTTTATTGAAACACCCATCTATTCTTTCTGTGTAACTCTGAAGAAACTAGGCATGCACGATTAGCTGAGTTAAAATGTTATCTATTGTTTCCACGATTCTGAGAGTGTTCCGATTCTAAAGGGAAACAAAGTTGTCATGTTTTTGCGGTTGCCAGAAACTACTCCCTTCTTGTTTACAAGGAGTTTCTAGTGGCCTCTGAGTTAGCTGGCACAAAGTAATTAAGTTTAATATACTCGATAGGGACATACTGACCTCAGTCCTATGTCAAACCTATAGGGTATATTATTCCAATGCGCAGAGCCTATTAGGGAAATAGGAACTACACTACAATGGGTGCATACAGTCTTGACCTGTAAGGTGGAAGAACTTATAATTTCCTCCCCGGACACTCTGTGTATTTCCCTGACTTCCCCGCAATTCAACCTGTGCATTTATAATGTGTATCTCAGACCTAGGGCACATAATAGAGTCTCCTCGACCTTAGAGCTGTTGAGTACTCACTTGGCATCTGCCCCGGCTGGAGTCAGGAAATTAGTGGGTGGGGATTTTAATTATCAATTCAAACCTCTAGAGGGTAACTTAGTGGCCTTGACCTAGGAGGAAGACAGTGCTTGGTCTATCCCCAAGTTAGCAATTCCCCCAATTAAAAAATGGTCTCCTCTCACTCTTCAAATCAATGCTTTAACATTGAACTAGGGCTTATGAGCCTGTATTTGCAGAACCGCATCTGATAGGGAAGGTAAACATGCTTTCACCTGTCCCCTAATACTAGCCTCATTGATTATATCCTGCTAGATGTGCTGGTTTGGCCTTATCTAATCGACATGGCACTCCTCCCAAGACAGGATAGTGACCACAATGCACTCTCTAGTGACATGGCTCCCCCACTCTGTGGCATGGCTGCCAGTTCTACTGATCCTTTTGATAGAAGACTAAGACCTACTAACAACATGTGCAGAGTGAAATGGTGTCATATGGCTCATTCTCCGGAAATGGTGGGGGCAGTCTACAAAATTGTAGCAGAACACTTGGTAGGCCTCCTACCCCTAGCAGGGTTTGTTGACTCTAGTGACAATCAGGAGAAGATCAGCATAAGTCACTCTAGAATGTTTAGAGAGCTCCGTAAACTTCTTTGTGGAAACCAAAAAGGCTGTAGGGAGGCAGTCTCCTCCAACGTGGTTTAATCTATCCTGTAGGTGGGCTAGTGTTGCCTTGTTCCAAGCCAGAAAGCAACGTGACAGAGATGAGATCAAAACCCAGAGGGCTGCATACAAAAGGGCCATTTACCATGCCAAAAGGGAGTAGGAGGCCATGAAGTGGGAAGGAATCTTAGATGCTGTGCTAAAGGGAGATCAGCCGTCCTTTTTGAACTTGGTGTCAACAGGTTCTTTAGAGGGATTCTGCATTGTGGTGACTAATGGAATCCAGGATGGGGTGACTTGTGTGGCTCTCACAAGGTTCTGTTACCCAGAATACCTTGCAAACCTCAAACTTAGTAAAAAAAACACAATTTCCCTCACATTTCTGTGATGGAAAGTTCTGGAATCTGCGGTGAGCCACAAACCTCCACCAGCCAGCATTCCCCCAAGTCTGCCTATAAAAATGGTACCTCACTTGTGTGGGTAGGCCTAGTGTCCGCAACAGGAAATGGCCCAAACTGCAACATGGACACATCACATTTTCCAGTGAAAACGGACCCTTTTTTTGCAGTGTGCCTAGCTGTGGACTTTGGGCCCTAGCTCAGCCGGCACCGAGGGAAACCTAGCAAACCTGTACATTTTTGAAAACTAGACAACCAGGGGAATCCAGGATGGGGGGAAATGTGTGGCTCTCACCAGGTTCTTTTAGCCAGAATCACTTGCAAACCTCAAACTTTGTCCAAAAAAACACATTTTCCTCACATTTATGTGATGGAAAGTTCTGGAATCTGCGGGGAGCCTCAAACTTGCACCCACGCAGCATTTCCCCAAGCTTGCCGATAAAAATGGTACCTCACTTGTGTGGGTAGTCCTAGTGCCTGCAACTGGAAATGGCCCAAAACTTATTGTGGAGACATCAAAATTATTTATCACGAGACAACCTGGTGTTGCAAGGGAGTCAGCCACGTTTTTGGTTCCGGACTCGATGGCCATCTAGGAAAACCTACCAAACCCAGACATTTCTGAAAACTAGACAACCGGGGGAGTCCAGGGAAGTGTAGCTTGCATGCATCCCCTAATGTTTTCTTACCCAGAATCCCCTGCAAACCTGAAATTTAACTTAAAAAATCACATTTTCCTCACATTTCTGTGTGGTAAAGATGTGGGATCACCAGCCCGACACAAATTTCTACCACCCAGAATTCCCTTATGTCTCCCGATAAAAATGGTACCTCACTTGTGTGGGTGGGCCAAGTACCTGCTACAGGGAAGGGCCCAAAATGTATTGCAGGAAAATCAAAATTATGCATCACAAAACGACCTGGTTTTGCAACGGGGGCACCTGCGTTTTTGGTTCCGGGCTAGGCAGCCATCTAGGTAAACCTACCAATCCCAGACATTTCTGAAAACTAGACACCCGGGGAGTCCAGGAAGTGTGACTTGTGTGGATCCCCCATCGTTTTCCTACCCAAAATCCACATCAAACGTCAAATTTAGCTATAAAAAAATCACATTATCCTTACAATTCTGGCTGGGATCACCGCGCCAACACAAATTTCCCACCACCCAGCTCTCCCCTTGGTGTTCTGATAAAAATGATACCTCACTTTTTTGGGTGTACAATGCAGAAGTGCCTAAAAACGTATATAAAAAAATTGCACTTAGAGCTCGCTGTGCTATCCCCTCAATATCTATGTTGTTGGCCTTTCACAGTCGCAGGCCCTCGGCCCACCCACACAAGTGAGGTATCATTTTACTCAGGAGACTCAGGGGAACACTGGGTGGAAGGATATTCATGCTGGCGCGGTGATCCCAGACAGAAATGTAAGGAAAATGTGATTTCTTTAAGCTAAATTTGAGGTTTGCAGGGGATTTTGGGTAGGGAAACATTGGGGGATCCATGCAAGCTACACCTCCCTGGATTTCCCTGGGTGTATAGTTTTCAGAGATGTCTGGGTTTGGTAGGTTTCCCTAGATGTCCGCCTAGCCCGGGACCAAAAATGCAGGTGCCCCCCTTGCAAAAACATGTCATTTTGTCATAGATAGGGGGCACCTGTGTTTTTGGGCCGAGGCTCGGCGCCTATCTAGGGAAACCTACCAAACCTTGTGTGGATCCCCCAACGTTTTCTTACCCATAATCCCCTGCAAACCTCAAATTTAGCTAAAAAGGCACATTTTCCTCTCATTTCTGTGTGGGAAGGATGTGAGATCACCACACCGGCAAAAATTTCCCACCACCCAGCGTTCCCCTCATTCTCTTGATAAAATTGATGCCTCACTCGTGTGGGGCCCAAAGCAGTGTCAGCCTAAAAACGTATGAAAAAAAACTTCCCTTCTGGATCCACTTTGGTTCCCCCTCAGTTTTTCATTTTATACGTTTTTAGGTTCTCTGCTTTGGTCACCCCCACAAGTGAGGTATAATTTTTTTCAGGAGACCGAGGAAAATGCTGGGTGGTGGGAAATTTGTGCTGGCGCAGTGATCCGACAAATTTTCCACACCGAAATGTGAGGAAAGTGTGAATTGTTCTCTAAATTTGAGGTTTGCAGGGGATTCTGGGTAATAAAACACAAGAGGATTCACGCAAGCCACACCACCAGCCAAGCGCCATCCATGCATGCCACCAGCCAAGCGCCATCCACACACACCGTCAGCCAAGTACCATCCAGCACATCGCCAGCCAAGCGACAGTCCACGCACATCACCAGAGATGTGACATCCTCGCAGACCGCTAGCCAAGCAACCGCCCATGCACACTGCCAGCCAAGCACAAGTCCACACACACACTGCCAGCAAATTGCAGGTTCATACACACCCAGCCAAACTCCAGTAAACAGAGACCGTCAACCGAACTCAAGTTCTCACACACATACAGAAATGTTCGCTAGTGTCTAGTGGTTTTATGCCCCCCTTGGGAACAGGTGTGCCTAAAAATATCACTGATCTGCCCCAGGGGGGGCAGAAGCAGCCAAAATGTGTTCACAAAAAAAAGGGGAGCAATCCTTGCCTAAGGGGTCGCTCCCTGACATGCCCATAAACATATCTCTAGTGCTTAGTGGGCTTTCTGCCCCCCCGGGGGGGCAGATTGGGGGCTATTGCCCCCATCTGTCCCCCAGCAGGGGCAGAAAGATGTGCTAATTTTTGGGAGGGGTGGGGGCATTATAATGCCCATTTAGGGCAGCCCCGCACCTCTACATTTTCACAAAAAAAGAATCTCTGGTGTCTAGTGGGCTTTTTGCCCCTCTCGGGGGGAAGATCAGGGGTGATAACCCCCATCAGCCTCCCCAGGGAGCAGAAAGACTGCCCCTGCTGTGTTGGGGGTGGGGGCATTGGCATGCCCATTGTGGGCAGCCCCCACTCCTCTTTTATAAAAGAAAAACTACCATCCTTGGAGACTAGTGGGCTTTCTGCCCCTGTGGGGGCAGATCGGGGGCTATTGCCCCATCTGCAACCCTGGGGGGGGCAGAAAGAATGTGGCAAATTTTTGGGAGGGGTGGGGGCATTATATTGCCAATTTAGGGCAGCCCCCACCCCTAAGTACATTAAAAAAATCCCTGGTGTCGAGTGGGCATTCTGCCCCCCTGGGGGCAGATCGGGGCTAATAACCCCATATGCCTCCCTGGGGCCAGAAAGACTGTCTCTTTTGTGTTGTGGGTGGGGGCATTGGTATGCCCATTGTGGGCAGCCCCCACCCCTCTTTTATAAAAAAAATCATCCCTGGTGCCTAGTGGGCTTTTGGTCCCCCTGGGGGCAGATCAGGGGCATTGCCCCCATCTGCCCTCCTGGGGGGGCAGAAAAACTGTGGCAAATATTTTTGGGAGGGGTGGGAAATTATTGTGCCCATTTAGGGCAACCCCCACCCGTCAGCGCGCCATGCGGCGATCGTCATTACATATGAAAAAAGTATACCTCTGGAGCTTCTGAAGCTCTTCCCCTCCTACTGATGCCAAAAAAAAAGGAAATCCCTCTGCTGAAAACAGCAGAGGAATTCTGCGTTGGTGTCCCATGGACATAACGGTTACGTCCATGGCACACCAGCGCTGCAAACATGGATGTAACCGTTACATACATGGCATGGAACTAGTTAAGCCACTTTCCAAGATCTGGCACAAATCTGGCCTTTCAGACCAATGCAATATCCCTCTTGGCTATGACGAGGCCTATACCAATTAATTTACAGATGTGTCTGGTGCCTTTCGTCCACTAAGTCTTCCCCAACAAGCACATCTCAGGCTCAGGTACCAGTCATTTCCCTGTCATCTCCACTAGGAGTGCAAGTACCTCAGAGCAGTAATGTTGTAATTCTGTACATTCCCATACAATATGCAAGAAATGCGCCTGTGTGGACGCACATCCAGGAAACACATCAAAGACTCCGCTTTACAAAGGGGCTAGGTTAACAGAGGCCAAAGATGTTTGGTGTTGATACCTGAACGGTGTGTATTTGAACAAAGGGTTCCTAGACACTGTCGTAGGGTAAGCGAGCATCCCTTCCCAGTCTCCATCCAGGAACTCCATATTTAGCCTGTTCTTCCACATGACCCTCAGTACAGTGATGCCTGGTCAGTAGGCCAATGCCACTCTGGCATACATCAATGATGCCGCCCACCTCCCCGCACCTCTCACCTTGACAGGGTTTCAGATTTAGGGGGTTTCTGATTTTCTTCTCACCAAGTCAACCATATCACTCTTCTCAGAGTGTTATGAGCCATAAATAGGCCAAGGACCAGTCAGAATTCATCTTGGATGGACTCAAATGATCTAAATGTACCCCTTTAATAAAAGTCTCCGGTACATAGCAGCCGAGTCAAGGTTTCCTGTCATATATTAATGATACTTATCTGAACCTTGAGAGGCAGCAGGTGGGTAGATATGGAGTGTGCAAAGTATAATTACCAAACCCTTTCAGGTAATGTTACAGGATCACCTGTCTAAATGAGGTGGCAATTTTCTGTAGGTTACCAGCAATAAGATTTGCTTCAGTGTGATAAATCTGGACGCGTAAGTATTTAAGGGTTTTCAGATGTCACTCCAACAGGGAGCCTGTCTCCAGGGAATCCGTTGGCTCAGGCACCCGTAATAAGGTGAACAAACATGATTTACTCCACTTTTTTTTAAAGCTGTAATACATGCTGAATTTATCCAACTCTTGAATTATGGCAGGGAGACTATCTACGGGATCCCTGATATATGAGACTGTCATCAGCATATAATGATATCATATGAGGTTGACTTTCAATTTGAATACCCTAATCTGATGCTCTGCATTGCATCATACTTGCTAGTGGTTTCAGCGCCAGTGCTCACAGCAGAGGGGACATGGGAAATCCCTTTCAGGTGCTCCTCCCAATGCTCCGTCTCTCAGCGTACACCTTTTCTGTGTGCATCCTAGCAGCTGGACAGGCATACAACTATTTAAAGCCATTGAAGGATCCTCTCTTCCAGGCCCATCCCACATAGCTTAGCAAAGAGCAAATCCCATGAAAAAGTATCAAAACCTTTTTTGTCTCAAGTAGAACTCAATATCATCTAGGCCCAATATCTCCAGGTATTGCGCCCTACAACTCCTTTTATTTCAGTCATGCTAAAATGTTTTATTTGATAAGTTTCAGGATGGGCACTTCTCACTTACTGGTCTCATACCCACGTGATGTGCACTTCGATGCTAACTTGGATCTGTGTCCATGTGACTCAAAGTCAGTTCAGAGCACTTTGCATTTTATGTTTTTTTGTAAACTTTATACTAAATCAATATGTGCCTTTTTAAAACCACGTTTACGATTTTTAAACATTCGAAAGTGTCGGGCTACGTTACATCATCTACTACTTTTAAATGATGAATTCATTTGCTTAATGGTTTATAAGTATATTTCCACGGCTGTTCGGCATCGGAATATTGCTGGAAAATGATTACTTTGTATATTGATTATATTATCATGCCTAGGACTTAAGACTCTTTTATGTGGAAATATAATATGATACTGCTTAACTTTGGAAATTGAAGTTAACACTTACAAGGACTTTGTACATAGATGTCATCTCTGTGTATGGTATTAACCTGATTGAAATGTTGTTATGTTTTGGCATCATAGCTCTCAGTCTGTGATCAAATTGCTACAAGAGATTGACATCGGGTTATTTGTAACCGCTATCGCTATGGACTTATCATCAATTGTTTGTATTTTATTTTTATGAAACGTTTTTATGATGCTTTCTTTTATGGCTGGCATACAGCCGAATAAAGATTTTGACTGACTGACATCTAGGCCTATCCCACTAGGGGCCATAAACTATTGCTTATAAAACTCTGTAGATGTCTGGTTAATCCCCGGCCCATGCATGTATCAGATCACCAGTATCAGAGCGTAGAGTGCCAATGGGTTTACAGTCTTGTTCACCCCTCGGTCGCCACACCGATAGTCACCTCTACCTGTCCCCGTTTTATTGTGCCATTTATTCTTTGTAATGTACCCCTTGAAGGCTGTCTGTCCACCAAAGTGTGGTATTGCTGTCTGGCATCAGTGAGTACCTGTGTTAGCCATTTGTCAGCCTGTATCTGTGCCTCCAGCAACGTCATTGTTTCTTCAGCGTTAGTTATGTCCCTAGCAATAGTCCACTTCACTCCATATCCATTTTTTAAACAATTTCCTCGAATGACCACTGTAAAAGATTTAGAGGAGTGCCCTAATTCTCTTGAAATAGTGGTCAATATGTTTACCAATAGAAACACAGAAGGGGGAGTCCAGAAGAGACTCAGGGAGTAATCGCCAGGTAGGAATTGCTGGCAGCGTCTTACACCAGGACAGGGTCATCAGTAAAAGGTTGTGGTCAGATTCTGTGCAACCTAAGTCAGTGATGTTGAAAACAGCAGAGGGCATCCTGATCTGACCAAAGAACAATTTGAGGTGGGTAAATATACCATGTACTCTGGAGAAGAATGAATACTCTTGGTAATCCGGGTGTGTGTTGTGCAAATATCAGTCAGGTTAAGGTCTGCGACTATGTGTGCATTTTTGGTGAGAGCAGTCTATTTGAAGTTTCCATTGGGTAGGGGGACTGATCTGCTCTTGTTACCATCCACCACCACAGTGTAATCCTCACCCCACACAATAGGGGCTTCATATTGGCATACCATGGACATAGGAAGAGTCTCATAAAAGGAGCCCTGATTAATGTTGGGAGCAAAGGTGCATGCCAGTGTGATATCACTTCCATTCATAATGCCCTCCGCTACTGTGTACCTGCCTTCATTATCTCTAATTGCATGCCTCACTAATTTTGAATGAATCAAGTGAGTTTTCTGCGGGAAACCAAGGTGCAATTATTTGTGTCTGAGCAAGGCATACATTTTCTAACTGTTGACTGGGATACCAAACCCCCTCACATTTCATGTGGGAAAGTTGTAAGCATTTTGCTCACCCATGTTGTCATGTAATATGTATGGGCTCCCAATAAAGGAGGGCCTGGCACTACCCACTGCATTAAACTTTGACCAGTGCATACCCAACCAGGTGTCTGTACAAGCCACTATGTAGCATGACCAACCAATTGTAATATCTATATTGTACATAGGTGATGGCTGACTTATAAACTCCAGGGCAGAGGCTGGGCGAACTGCCCCACCATAACATGATAACAACAATGCTTCTTGTAGAAGCATCTGATTCCAATTTGGATATGGAGTGTGTGTCAGTATGCAGGGCATCTAGCAAGTGGGTCTCCTCACGGGGCCTCTGTTTCAGAGAATAGTGTGTGCCCCACTCTTACCGTGTGCAGTCCTTACCAAAGTCTAGAGACATATGATCTCCGAGGGCCCTATACCAGAGATTCTGTAGTCATAGGCGTATGTATCCACAGGTGGATTATCAAAATCATCTGATTGGTCGCCGGCATCAGAGTTATGTTCATTAGTTGATGATTCCCTTCCGGTGACGGGGAATATTACCCCACTGTTCCGGTGCCAAGAGATAGTTTCGACCACTTTAGCTCTCTGACAAGAAACGTTTTCCATGACGCCACGTTTCAACTCCGGCAGCTTAACCTCTACAAGTTCCCCAAGCAAATGTTCAGATGTGAAAATCAGAGAACCAAGAAGCCCTACATTCTATACAAGTGAGACCATATTAAACAAACTTTCACACCCACCGCTGGGCGCCATGTGAACCAATGACCACATTTCAAGTCTTGTGCGTGATACACAAAGTATTTTGGTGCAAATTACGTTGGTACTTGACAGAGTTACCCTCTTGGGATGTCTACTAGAGCCCTCACTCAATAGTTTCACTTGCAAATCACCAAGATGAGCACAACTGGATAAAGAAGGAGGGCGAGACTTTGATATAGCAGTGCCACAGGCATTAGAATATAGTCACAGTTGATTAATGCACAGCTCATCTACCTTTTTTCCAAGAAACAGCTGAAAATTAGACTCGACAAGGAAGCATTTATCTGAACTGGCCAATTTAAGGTCAATGCGTGTGTAACTCCATGTTGGATAGATTCCTACTGCAGCCAAACAGTGTAATGATGACAGCCCCCTCACAAATAATGTTGCACCATAAAGTCACAAATAAGTTCCCTCCCTCAAAAATTAAACTGGAAAAGTTGCTAATGCACCGTTCTTACACATCTTTAACGATCATCACATTTGAAATCATGTGTCCTCGGTTTGAGAAAAAGTTAAAGCAATTTAAGTCTACGGGTTGCGATTGTGAAAAGTATTTTGTAACCGTTGTGAACGTGTAAGATGCATTTATTTCACAGCCTGACAAAGTTTGAAAACATGTTTTGCTTCAACACACCGCCATAAAAATCGGGACATTTAGGAAGATAATTTTGCCTATGACCCTATTTAAAATAAACAAAATAGTTCTGCTCGTGATATATTTTTGCAGAAAAGAATTACTGGTCTTCTCTGGAATTACTTTGTGGCTTGAGAACTATTGCAAAAAGTAAGCGTGCATAGTAAAATTCTCCCACTCTCACATTGCCGAAGGCAGTGGTAAATCTTTGCACGAGCTTACGTGACGTGTTTGGGAATACAAAAATAATTTCAAATGGATAGGTATAATTTTGCAAAACTTTCTGTCACAGAATGGAATGTCTTTTAGGAAGGCCTTCAATATTTGGGCAAGTTAAGATATAGATTACATTTCCTCAAGTGCAAGCCTATCTCTTAGGAGCACGATGATCCAAAGAGGGCCATGGTGCACATGTTTTCTAGTGGGGGGTTCAAATTTATTGACCGGATTTAGTTGCATATATGTTCCTTACTTTCATTTTTTCAAAGCATTAATTTTGAGCTTTCCAAGTCACTTATCTCGTTAAGCAAATCTTGAATTTTCCCTTATTCATACTTTCTTTTGTTGGATATTTCCTGTGCCAGGTATAACCAAATGTTTTTTCTGGCTCAGGCTGCTACTTGTCTTTACTAGTTTATTGCTGTTTTTGGAGTGTGTAATGGCCTTCACTCAATAGTTAATAAATTAATTTGAATGCACCATTACAGAAAGTTACTATTTTTCTGCAGGGCCAGAAAGGTGGATTAGTATGAAGGGTGGGCACATGTTTATTCCTTCCATCTTTACAGGGCAAATACAGAGATTTACGTACTTTAAGCAAAAGTTTCCGAATTTAATTAAGGCTGGTGTAGTAAACTTCACTCATCCAATCCTTGTAGCTTGATGTCCCACCCACCATAGGCAGGATATGAGGTTGCGGGTTGTCCTTCTCCTTTCCCTACTACAGAAATGACTATGGTGGGACTTCCAGGTGTAGGGAAATGAGATGAGGTGGCCAAACAGTGGACAATGTATTTCCTAGCTGTGTGTTTGCCGTTAAATATATGGCCACCTCCCACCGCATTGTCTCCTTTCCTGCTAAAGGAAGTCCCGCTCTGGGACTTTCTACTGTGGGAAGGTCAAAGGAACATTAAGCTGCCAACTAGAAGAGGAGAGGTGACACTCCGAGCCTTGCACAGCAACAGGAAAGTTTTAAATATTTTTTTGTAAATTCAATTTGTTGTCAACTGTACTTTCTGAAGGTTGCAAACTTTGTTCTACATGGGATGAGTCATAATGTTTCGTATATTTGCATAGCCCTAGTGTGTGCACCATTGACACCACAGGAGGTCTAGTAGGCTGGTCATACTTTAGATTCACTTAAAAAGGTTACACAGAGATCTACTATTTCATTCTTGTGATCCATTGCTCTCTTTACTGGAATGTTGATCGCTCCATTGAAGACAATGGAGTGCTCCGGGCTTTCAATGGCTGGTAGAAGTCTGGAGCATCAACATTCCAATGTTTGTCTTTCACAGCTGCTGCTGTGAACAAAGGCCTCATGGAGTCCGAGGGGATTTCAACCCCCTCAGGCTCTTTGAGGCCTTTGTTTTACTAAGTAGAACATTCTGCCCTCTAGGGACGGAATGTTCTAATAGCCTTAAAGCCCTCTATAATGGGTTATACTGGCAATTAAAAACCCGCTCCCTTGTTAAAAGCCCTCGCCGAATGCTGGAGCGGGCCTTTAATGGCCTGTATAGCCCGGTACGTCGGGCTTCAAGGCTATATTAGAGACTGCTTTCTCTCTTTTTTTTATTTGTCCTGCATATAGTTCTTTGGGTGGTAGCCAAAGTCCAAATTGAGAAAAACCATAGTCAATGACAATGCCAGCCACAGCCAGTCAAAAAAACATCTGTAATCAAACATGGAAAGCAGATATCACATTCAGAAAATATGCTGGAACATGGAGATTACACAGTTCTCACGAGCCTGCATGGAAGGTAGATTCAGTAATGGTAACCACATTTGTGTGTTACTGTATTTAAGGCATTCAATAATTATCAGATGTGTACCTCAACTGTCATTACATTTTTGCATATCAAACCTGCTGAAATTTAACAGGTGAAATCATACGGTATTTACTGTACCATACGGATTTTGGTGTGTTGAACATCAAAATCCACATGTTATTCCTTACAAACTTAGAATAGGTATTATTTATCATACCCAATAAATAACATGCCCCATGATATAGTTCTTTACCAGGTGCGATAAATAACATGTAAACTCATAATCAGACCCTATAAGTGTTATGTGTAGCACGCAATGTTATGCAAGCGCTTTGCATGGTTGGAAATAATGGCATCAGCGGGTGAATGGCTCTTGTATTTGTGTGCATTAGCCTATGGTTTGATGCACAAGGTTGTAACGTCCCAATGTTTTCCATTTTGCTGCTTCTTTGATTTATTTCTTAAGTTGTTTGAAATGCTCATAAGTACCCTGCACTTGTGCTCTGAAAAATATTTGGTTTGCACGTTTGTTGTCTTTTCGTTCTTTATTTTTAATTGAAACAATGTTATGGGTGTTAACATAGTTTTAGATGCATGATAGAATGTGATCATAGAGTAATATAAATGTCACGATTTCATTCTATTGAATTGAAGTAATTCTTTTCTGATATATGTTTTGCTTGCTTGGTTCAGAGTTCTCTTTTTCTCACACAAATGTGTGAATGGGTTTGAGAATGGTAGTGTGTAAGTTGGAGTGGGTGTATGAAAGGTTATATGGGGGTGTGAGTGCTACTCACTGTGGAAGTAGTGAGTAACAGTACTTCCACAGCTACTCACTGATTCCTAGATCAGCACACACATCCACTCACTCACCCAAACAGCCACTCATACACCCACTCACTCACTAATACAGCCATTAACATATCCACTCATACACCCATACAGCCACTCACACACTGAGTCAGTCACCCATTGAGCTACTCACACACCTAGCCACTCACCCATACAGTCAATCGCACAGCTATGTACTCACCCATACAGTTACATATACACCCACTTATTCACACAAATACTAACACGTACTCACTCACCTATACAGTCACTGACAGACACATGCACTCACCCAAATAGCCACTCTCACATTCACTCACTCACCCATACAGTCACTCATATACCCCATCACTCACCTATACTGCCTTTCACATACCCAGTTACTCACCCATATACCGCTGACACATCTACTCACCCACACAGCCATACACACTCTCACTCAACCATACAGCCCCTCACACACACACTCACTAACCCATACAGCTACTGACTTACCCACTCACTCATCCATGCAAGCAGTCACACACTCCCTCAGCTACCCACACAGACACTCATACACCCATACAGTTACTCAGATAACTAAACAATCACCCATACAGCCACTCACGTACCCACTCACCAACCCATACAGCCACTTAGACACCAACTGACAGGCTGATACAGACATTCACACAACCTACTCACTCACCCATACAGTCAATCACATAGCTACTTACTCACCCATACAGTTACAAACACTCACTCACTTACACATACAGATACTAACGCATACTCACTCACCTATACAGTCACTGACACAAGTCAGTGCCCATACAGCCACTCTCACATTCACTCCCTCACCCATGCAGTCATTCATATACCCCATCACTCATCTATACTGCCTTTCACATACCCAGTTACTCACCCATATACCACTGACATATGAACTCATTCACCGACACAGCCATACACACACTCACTCACTCATACAGCCCCACACACATGCACTCACTAACCCATGCAGCTACTGACTCACCCATTCACTCATCACCCACCACCACAGACACTCAGACAGCTCAGCTAACTATAACAGCTGAATTTCACTGTTTTTTATGAGTGAAATCTGACCCTAACTATTGTCAGGAGACACCAACTATGATTCAGTCTTTTCCACAGGAGCAGATGCTGTATCCCAACTCCCTCCTGAGGGTGAGCTCGCAGACCAAGGTAACAATCTGCTAAACTCCACCACAAGGGGGAAAGGGGAATGGGAAGACAAGAGAGACCGCCTCCAGATCCAGTAGTCTTCTGCTACCTCTCTATGACTTAAGTTTTAGAATCGTTACTCGCATCGAGGAGAGAACAGGCAGTACCTGTACATAAACATTAGTGAATTGTAATTAGTTCTCTTTCAAGTATTGGTATTAAATCTAAACACTCTTGATAATACTAAACAATTCCAAAATATAGCTCTTACTCACACACCTGAATCACAAAGGAGGCTTGCTGCTCTCGGAAGGTAAGAAGCGCTAAATACTTGCTTCAAACTCAGCATACCTTATGGAAGGAAGAGGTTAAGTGAGAGAGAGATAACATGCATAACATTTGGCTCGAAACTAAATACTCCTAATTATTCTTAGTCCAGTAATAGTCTCTAAACTCATGAGTCTTAATTAGTGAGCTGCCAAACGGAATTGTCTGACTGTTCTATCAGAAGCTCTGGGAACAGGATCCAAATAGTCTCTAGACTCAAGAGTCTAATTAGTGTGTAGCGGAAAACGGAATAGTCTTACTGTTCTGTCAGAAGCTCACTCCGGTCTGAATTCTGAGGAAAAAACTCTGGAGCAGTGAACGAGACACTTGTCAATTGGGGAAAAAGACCCCGGTGTGCACACCAACCCGCTAAGGGCGGAATTGAGAAAAAACGAAGTTCAAGACTCAGAAATCACTTCAGAGCAGGAACGCTGAGAAGACGCTGCTCTTCCGTCGAATACTTCAGTTGAAGTGCGCAGCTTCAAAGACAAGCGCGAGGGAAGAATCTTCTTAGCGCGAGCGCTTCAGCAAACACTAGAGCGCTAAAGGTGGAAGTTTCGGCGACCGCCATCTTGGAAAGGCGGAAATCCAGCGCTGGCGAGTTTAAGCAGCATCTTCTGCAGAAATAACTTAGAATGGCAAAGCTGCTTGTACCAGCGAGGATACAGAGCAAAATGGGTTCTTTTCCTTTTGGGGGAGCAGTTAACTAAGCAAGCAATTGTGTTCCTGACAGTACCCCCTCTCAAAGGATGCCCTCCCTGAAAAGGTTTGTTGGGGTATGTAGTGTGAAATTGAGTAACCAGTCTAGGGGCATGCACATTCTTGATGGTTCCCACGATCTTTCCTCGGGGCCGAACCCCTTCCATTCTATGAGGTAAAATAGTTTCCCATTCTTAAACCTCGAATCTAGGATTCTGCTCACCTCATACTCCAAGTGTGAATTTATTATGACCGGATCTGGAGGGGTGGAAACCCTAACATTAGGAGGACTCTTTTTCAGTAATGAAACATGGAAAACCGGATGGATTTTCATTTGTGGAGGCAAGGAGAGTTTAACAGTCACAGGGTTCACAATTTTTTGAATTTGAAAGGGTCCCAAATACCGAGGTTGGAACTTTCTGTTTCCTTTAAGGTGTAGATGTTGAGTCGACAACCAGACCAAATCTCCAATTGAATAGTCAGGATCACTCCTTCTCCTTTTATCTGTCTGTCTTTTATAAGAGATCTTGGCTTTTTTCAAGTGTTCAGTGGCAGAGTGATAACTTTCTAGGATCTTTTTACTATATTCTTTCACCGCAGGGACAGAGCCATCAGATTTTCCTAGAATGACATTTGGGTGTCTACCTGAGTTCAAATAGAAAGGGGAGTAACCAGTAGATGAGTGAACAGCATTGTTGTAGGCAAATTCTGCCGTCCAAACCATTTCTGACCATTCACCTTCTTGTTCTAAGAGGTACAAACGCAAATATTGTTCAATCTCCTGGTTAACCCTTTCAGTTTGACCATCCGTTTCCGGGTGGTAACTGGTAGAATACAGTGAATCGATGCCCAATTGAAGCATGAAAGCTCTCCAGAATTTAGAAATAAATTGAGCACCACGGTCAGAGATAACTACTACTGGAATGCCATGTGCTTTGACTATGTGTTGTGAAAATAGTAATGCAAGCTGTGATGCCCCAGGAATTCTCTTAAGAGGAATAAAGTGGCTCATCTTAGAGAAGGTGTCAACAAACACCAAGATGGTGTTAAAGCCTTGACTCAAAGGCAAGTCCACAATAAGATCCATAGTTATGGTATGCCAGGGGTGTGGAGCGGTGGGAAGAGGCAAAAGTTTTCACTCAGGGGCCTGTCGATTGGTTTTCCCTCTAATGCACTTGTCACAAGTCAAAACATATTGTCTTATTTGTGGAATCATAGCAGGCCACCAAAACTGTTTCTTACAAAGTTCCGTGGTTTTGGAAACACCTTTGTGACCAGCCAAAGGGTCATCGTGGCAGGTTCGAAGGGCATCTTCTTGCAGTTCTTGAGTAGGCAAATACAAGACGTCATTTACATAGGGAAGCCTTTCCTTAATTTTTCTATTCTCACCTTCCTTAGTCCACTTAATCATTTCGTCATCTGACATATGCTCTCGAATTTTCTTTTTGATTTCGGAAAACTGTAGGACACAGGCAAACTTATCCGCTGGAATGATTGGAACTTTCATTGTTTCCACACCTCCAGAAGCTGTTCCAATCCTGGAAAGAGCGTCGGCTTTACCATTTGCTGAACATGGTCGGTAGGTAATGGTGAAGTTGAATTCTGCAAAGTACAGGGACCATCTCAACTGCCTAGGCGTCAAAGTTTTGGCAGATTTCAGAAACTGGAGGTTCTTATGGTCAGTGAAGACTGTGACAACATGGTGGGCCCCTAACAGATAGTGATGCCATTCTTGGAAGGCGTCCTTCACCGCCAACAATTCCTTGTCTGCAATGGAATAGTTTATCTCAGGAGGAGTCAACTTCCGAGAGCGAAAAGCAACTGGATGAAGTTGACCAGTTTATCTGTGTCGCTGGGATAAAACCCCTCCAATGGCTAAGTCCGAGGCATCAGTCTCAACATAGAAGGGTTCTCCCCGATCCGGATGAAGCAAGATTGGAGCAGAAGTAAAGGCTTCCTCTGCATCACTTGACCAAAGAAACAAAACTCCTTTCTTCAATAACCTAGTTATTGGAACAATTCTTCTGGAGAACTCCTTGATGAAGCGACGGTAAAAGTTAGCAAAACCAAGGAAGCTCTGGACCTCCTTCACATTCTTAGGGGAGGGCCAGTTCAGGATGGTTTCAATTTTAGCTGGATCCATTGAAATCCCATCTTCAAAAAGGATGAATCCCAAGAATTCCACCTTAGACACGTGGAAGGCGCATTTTTCAAACTTCACGTAGAGATTGTTTTCCAATAGCTTTTTCAATACAGCTCTAACATGAGTTGTGTTTTCCTGTTGATTTCTGGAGAAAATCAGGATGTCGTCGATGTAGACCACTGCTGTATGATCCAAAAATTCTCGCAACACATCGTTCACGAAGTGTTGGAAAGCTGCTGGGGCATTACATAGCCCATAAGAAGGCATGACTTGGTATTCGTACAATCCAAATCTAGTACGAAATGCAGTTTTCCACTCGTGGCCCTTTGCTACTCGAATCAAATGGTACGCACCACGAAGATCTAATTTTGTGAAAACTCTCGCCTCTTTTACCTGGTCTAACAAAACCGAGATCAAAGGTAGGGGTATCAGTTCTTGATGGTTACTTGGTTGATCGCGCGATAGTCTATACAAGTTCTTAATTCATCATTCTACTTTGGGACAAAAAAAAGAGGAGACGAAACGGGAGATTGGGAGGGACGAATAAAACCATTAGCCAAATATTGTTCCAGGTATTCTTTCAAGAATGTGTTTTATTTTTCGGTTAGGGCGTAGATCCTACTGCACGGCAAATTGGCTCCAGGCTCCAAATCAATCTTGCAATCGTAAGATCTATGGGGGGGCAGTTTTTCAGCTTCTGCTTTATCAAATACTGCTGCAAGATCCTCGTACTATGGTGGTATGGTCAGTGTCTCAAAAGCACAGATTTGATTTGATCTGGTGGCTAAAATTCTAGCTGGGGATGGACTGTGATTTTCTTCTGTAGATTCATAACAGTGGTGATGACAGTAACTTAAATTCAGTTGAACTGTTCTCTTTTCCCAGTCTATTTCAGGATTGTGTCCTGTTAACCAGGGTAAGCCTAGGATTAACTGGAATTGGGGAGCATCAATCAGATTAAATGATATTCTTTCTCGATGTCCCTGAGAATTCCTTAACTCAATTGGTTCCGTTTCATCGGTGATGGGACCGGAAGACAAGTTGGTACCATCCACAGCTCGTACCAGCTCAGCCATTTTCTTTTTAATGAAAGATATTCCCATTCTTTTGGCGTATTGAATGTCACAGAAGTTCCCCGTGGCTCCGGAATCTATCATGACTGAGACTTCCTGTAATTTCTTAGCTCCAAAGAGAATTTCAAAAGATGCCGTAAGATGCGAGGAAGAGGACTGTAAAGTGTTCGCAACTTGTTGAACGTCTGGGGTTGACTTAGGTTCAGCATCCATCAGGGCAACCCTTTTCACTGATGGGACTTCTCTTTTACCTGATTATTTCCCTTTGGTTTCTTGGAACACTCCTTAACGAAATGTCCGGAAAGGCCACAGTACATACATAAATTTCCTGATCTCCTTTTCTCCTTCTCTTCTTTGGATAGCGGTCCTCTGATACTGCCAATTTGCATGGGTTCGTTCTTCTGTGGGACGAGTATCAGCAGCCTTCGCCACTTCCTGTCTACTCCTGTCAAAACGTGGGGGTAAAGGGCGAAAATCTCTATTGCGCTCAGTTCTTCTTTCGAATAAACGTTGATCTATTTGTAGAACTAGATCAATTAATTTAGGAACCTCAGTCGGGCGATCAGGAATCTGAGCCAGAGCATCTTTTAACTGTTCACGTAGCCCTCGGATGAAAATTGCTGGTCTCTTGCTTTCCGGCCATTCAGTTTCCACAATCAATTTATTAAATTGTGCAAGGTAAGCTACCAAGTCTCGATTTCCTTGCTTTAGGTCAAGTAATTCATTGTCTGTAGTTTGGAAAATTGCTCTTTGGTCAAAAATACAGAGAAATTCTGCTTTGAATCTTTCATAGTCATAAAGCATAGGATCGTTCTGCGAGACCAATGGCATGGACCAAGACGCTGCGTCCCCACTTAAATAAGACAATATGAAGGCTGTTTTGGACTGATCATCCGCAAAAATGACCGGTCTACAAAGAAAGTGCAAAGAACATTGAGTTATGAATATCTGTGCTTTGTGTAGATCTCCATGGAAGCGTTCTGGAAGGGCCAGGGGAATAACCGGGGAAATGGAATGAATGACTTGGGTGGTAATTTCTGGAGCCGAAGCAGAGGAAGACTTAGATGTAGGGCCTATCGACTGAGAAGTCATGTCTTTTAATCTTTGCATGAGTTGTTGGGTTTCCTCATGTGATCTTTTAATTTCTTCCCTAAGATTCTTATTCTCTTCTAGGATGAGGGTCAATTGTTTCTGCATGCCATCCATAAGGGCTGCTAGGGCATTTAGATCTATTCCCTCAGCCATACTGCTCGGGTGGAAAATAGTAGGTGGCACTTCAATCTGTCAGGAGACACCAACTATGAATCAGTCTTTTCCACAGGAGCAGATGCTGTATCCCAACTCCCTCCTGAGGGTGAGCTCTCAGACCAAGGTAACAATCTGCTAAACTCCACCACAAGGGGGAAAGGGGAATGGGAAGACAAGAGAGACCGCCTCCAGATCCAGTAGTCTTCTACTACCTCTCTATGACTTGAGTTTTAGAATCGTTACTCGCATCAAGGAGAGAACAGGCAGTACCTGTACATAAACATTAGTGAATTGTAATTAGTTCTCTTTCAAGTATTGGTATTAAATCTAAACACTCTTGATAATACTAAACAATTCCAAAATATAGCTCTTACTCACACACCTGAATCACAAAGGAGGCTTGCTGCTCTCTGAAGGTAAGACGCGCTAAATACTTGCTTCAAACTCAGCATACCTTATGGAAGGAAGAGGTTAAGTGAGAGAGAGAGATACATGCATAACATTTGGCTCGAAACTAAATACTCCTAATTATTCTTAGTCCAGTAATAGTCTCTAAACTCATGAGTCTTAATTAGTGAGCTGCCAAACGGAATTGTCTGACTGTTCTATCAGAAGCTCTGGGAACAGGATCCAAATAGTCTCTAGACTCAAGAGTCTATTTAGTGTGTAGCGGAAAACGGAATAGTCTTACTGTTCTGTCAGAAGCTCACTCCGGTCTGAATTCTGAGGAAAAAACTCTGGAGCAGTGAACGAGACACTTGTCAATTGGGGAAAAAGACCCCGGTGTGCACACCAACCCCCTAAGGGCGGAATTGAGAAAAAACGAAGTTCAAGACTCAGAAATCACTTCAGAGCAGGAACGCTGAGAAGACGCTGCTCTTCTGTCGAATACTTCAGTTGAAGTGCGCAGCTTCAAAGACAAGCGCGAGGGAAGAATCTTCTTCAGCGCGAGCGCTTCAGCAAACACTAGAGCGCTAAAGGTGGAAGTTTCGGCGACCGCCATCTTGGAAAGGCGGAAATCCAGCGCTGGCGAGTTTAAGCAGCATCTTCTGCAGAAATAACTTAGAATGGCAAGCTGCTTGTACCAGCGAGGATACAGAGCAAAATGGGTTCTTTTCCTTTTGGGGGAGCAGTTAACTAAGCAAGCAATTGTGTTCCTGACAACTATAACGTCCCTGTAACCTTTGGTTGTTTTAGTGAATACCTACGATTTTTTTAATTCTATTTGCTAACTATAACGTCCCTGTAACCTTTGGTTTTTTCATTGAATTTCTAAGGTTTTTTAAATGCTAATTCCTAACTAACTTCCCTGTAACCCTTGTTTTTTTCAGTGAAAAAAAGAAGAATATAGTGATGTTAATAAATAAAGCTGACAATTGAAATGTGAGGCTCAGGTGTTTGGTTGCGGCAGCCCATGAAGAAGGGGTTCTTAAACCCTGAAACGCGTCTGCTTATAATATGCAAATGAGGATCGAGGCAGGCTGCATGCAGAAGCCGTATGGCGAGTTCCTGTCGAGTGACCTCCTAAATGCCACAGGCACTTTGGATTGCAAAATTTTACACGGCGGCCTGGCCGTGGGGAGGAGCACCATCACAGACTGGAGCAAATACAGAGTTTCCAGTAAGTGAGGCTGTCGTTTTCGTACAAACCAAGACGTGTCAGCACAGAGACTCAAATGTTAATAAATGCCTGCCAAGTAACTCTGAACCTAATAAGGACATTAATGAAGCCTAAATGCAAAAGAACACTTGAACTTACTATAAGTGAATGAATGTAACTCGCATTAGGAACTGCGTATCCCAGCATGCACCAATGTTGTATTAAGTACATGCCCACAGGAGGGCACTGATGTTAATAAATAAAGCTGACAATTGAAATGCGAGGCTCAGGTGTTTGGTTGCGGCAGCCCATGAAGAAGGGGTTCTTAAACCCTGAAACGCGTCGGCTTATAATATGCAAATGAGGATCGAGGCAGGCTGCATGCAGAAGCCGTATGGCGAGTTCCTGTCGAGTGACCTCCTAAATGCCACAGGCACTTTGGATTGCAAAATATATATATATATATATATATATATATATATATATTATCTACTGGCGGTCGCCAGTAGATAGTTATAGTTAGGACCTATTTTCCATAGGAAATCCGCGACATTCTATTTGAAATAACTCTTGCGTCGGTTGACGAATCTTTGCGAAATTTTCAAACTTTATGGCCCGCTCCGGTCCGCTCCTACCCTGGAAGTCTCAGGGTGATTCGTCAAGCGTGGGCCGAGAAAAAAGGGGGGTCCCAAAACGTGTTTTTACCCATTCATTTTCCCATAGGAAACTTTAGACACGGCTACAGCCCGAACTGCTGAACGGAATTACACCAAATTTGGCAAATAGGTAGTTCTTGGTTCAGAAAGAACCCTTTTGTTAAATGGTGTAAATCTGTTCAGTAGTTCCTGAGAAAATCAAAAGTTAAGTCACATATATATCTATGGCCGAGTAGGGTCCGCGTACCCTCCCGACCACGAGCTGCATGCTAATTGGCTGTCAAGTGGCTGTCAACACTCCAAATCAGGAAGTGTTGGCAGCCATTTTGTCCCTCGGTAGAACCGAGGGACAGAAACAAGTGCGCAAAGCCCCCTGGGCAGAAAAAAGCATTTAAAAAAAAATAAAAATTGGCAGGATGCGCTCAGGGTGCGGGGATCCTGCCGATTAGAAAAAAAACCCAGAAGAAACAAGTGCGCAAAACGCACAAAGGGGCAGGGTAGAAACACCCTGACCCCCTAGGTCTACTCAGGGGGTCCCACAAGGACCCCCTGGGCAGAAAAAAGCATATATATATTTTTTTTAAACGGGGGGATGCGCTTAGGGTGCGCGGATCCCGCCAAGAAAAAAAAAAAACGAAGCGCGGTCTCCCGCGCTTCGTTAGCACTGGCCCCGGGTGGGCCAAGTCCCGGGGGCATGCAGGGGTTTCTTTTAATATGTGGGGGCCTCTAAGGCCCCCAAAGCCCCGGGGACCGTCACCCCCGGGGCTTAAAAAATAATGGTGCGGGAGGGCTCTTTGCCCTCCCGCTGCCCCGGGGACCGCCACCTCCCCGGGGCTTCTTTTTTAAATGTTTTAACCTGTGTCGGGGGGCTCCAGCTCCCCACACGCCCCGGGGACCGCCACCTCCCGGGGCACTAAGAAATTTAAAATGGGGGTCCGTTTTGGACCCTCGAAGCCCCGGGGACCACCACCTCCCCGGGGCTTTCTAAATGTGGGGAGGGGGCCGCGCGGCCCCCTCTTGGAGCCTGTGGTGGCCCTGGGGACCGCCATCCCCCAGGGCCAGCTCCTGCAGTGTCCCGGGTGCCTACCCCCGGGACACTGCTGTTTGCAATGACAGGACGGGAGCCTTGCGGCTCCCGTCCTGTCATTGCAAACTTGCTTTGGATATTGGAGCGAGAGCAGGGAACCTGCTCTCGCTTCCAATATCCAAAGCAAATTGCTTTGCACATGGGGAGCAGCATCTTAGCTGCTCCCCATGTGGAAAGCAATGCCGGCTCCCGTAGGACACGGGGAGCCGGCGGGACTGTGGGGGTTTGGGGACCCCCACAGTCCCTAACGAGAGGCCAATCCCCGGGGATGGGGTCCCCGGGGCCATAAGTGGCCAGGGAAGGGGGCCACGCAGCCCCCCTCCCCTAAAAAAAAATAAAAAAAATATTTAAAGGCCGGCCCCGGGGGATGGGGTCCCCGGGGCCTTAAATGGCCTGAGGAGGGGGCCACGCAGCCCCCTCCACATTTTTAATTTAAAAAAGAGGGCTTGCCCCGGGGATGGGGTCCCCGGGGCCAATACAGGCCCAGGGAAGGGGGACACGCGGCCCCCTTCCCGTTTTTTAAAATTTTATTTAAAAAAAAATCCTCAGGCCCCGGGGGATGGGGTCCCCGGGGCAAAAAGTGGCTGAGGGAAGGAGGCCCGCAGCCCCCCTCCCAATCAAAAAAAAAAAAAAGACCGGCATCGTGCCGGATGCCCCGCCCCTCCCTGCAGCACTCTGCAAACGCGCCCCTGGCGCGTTTGAGAAGGGAGTAATTCCCCTTGAATACTGGGGGTCCCTGGGGCAAACTAGCCCACCAGGAACCTCCAGTATGCGCCAGGGGCTGCGTTGCAGAGAGGTGTACAGAGGCCACGCCCCTTTTACACCTCTCTGCAACGCAGCTCTGTTGCGCTTTTGGAAGTACATGGTGGGCTAGTTGGACTCCAGGGACCCTCAGGATTCAAGGGGACTTAATCCCCCAACTTAAAACGCGCCACGGGGCGCGTTTGCACAGTGGTGAAGGGAGGGGCGGGGCTTCAGGTGACATGTGTGCAAACAGGCCCCGTGGCGTGTTTTAAGATGGGGAATTAAATCCCCTTCACTCCTGAGGGTCCCTGGGGGCCAACTAGCCCAACAGGTACGTCCAGAAAGCGCCACAGAGCTGCGTTGCAGAGAGGTGTAAAAGGGGTGTGGCCTCTGTACACGTCTCTGCAACGCAGCCCCCTGGGGCATACTGGAGGTTCCTGGTGGGCTAGTTGGCCCCAGGGACCCTCATGATTCAAGGGGACTTAATCCCCCAACTTAAAACGCGCCACGGGGCGCGTTTGCACAGATGTCACCTCAGGCCCCGCCCCCTCCCTTCACCATTGTGCAAATATTCCTCTAAAATCAGCCAAAATACGAATTCCGATTTACTCACCTGTTATCAGGAGAGACCAAAGTGCTGCATCTTTCAGCCCAGTACTGGTCCTGAAAAGTTATTCTAACCGTACTTACCAGTAACTTGAATTTCCTTCCATAGGCTAACATTGACTGGTTTCACTTGGAAATTCTTCTAAGTGTGCAGATTTGGAACTTTATAATATTCCTCTAAAATCAGCCGAAATACGGATTCCGATTTACTCACCTGTTATCAGGAGAGACCTCAGTGCTGCATCTTTCAGCCCAGTACTGATCCTGAAAAGTAATTTTAACCGTACTTACCAGCAACTTGAATTTCCTTCCATAGGCTAACATTGACTGGTTTCACTTGGAAATTCTTCTAAGTGTGGAGTTTTGGAACTTTATAATATTCCTCTAAAATCAACCGAACTACGAATTCCGATTTACTCACCTGTTATCAGGAGAGAACCCAGTGCTGCATCTTTTAGCCCAGCACTGACCCTGAAAAGTAATTCTAACCGTACTTACCAGTAACTTATATTTCCTTCCATAGGAATCCATTGTCTGCTTTTCAGCAGAAAAGTTTCAAAGTGTCAATTTTCACAAATTACAAATATTCCTTAAAAATCGCCTGTATGACTTAAACGCATTCTTTCAACTGTTTACAGGAGATGCACCAGTGCTGGATCCAGGATCCAACACTGAGTAAGAAAAAGTAACGATAACACTACTTACCTGCTAAGTGAATTTCCTCCCATAGGATAACATTGGTGATTCTATGTGAAAAAGTTTCTAAGTGTCAACTTTTAAAATACAATAATATTCCTTAAAAATCACTACTGTAACCAAAACGCTTTTACTCAACTGTTTACAGGAGATGTCCCAGGACTAAATCTAGGATCCAGTCCTGTGGTTAGAAAAGTAATCCATAAAGTAACTAATTGCATTTAACTAGAAATTCACATTGAGGTCAATGTTGCATTGTGTTTGAAATTGTGTTGCCCATTGCAACAACTGTAACTACTGAACTTAAAACTCTATTGCCTATTTGCAAACTATTTAAACTAAAGTAATTCATTCTGAGAAAGTATATTTTGTAATGTAATGTATAATGTAATTACAATGTAATTTAATAAATAAAATATCTAAAAATAAATAGTTTTAAAAAATGTAGTAAATCAGTATCAAAAAAATAAATATAACAATTAATACATTTAAAAATTGTCATTTACAAAACCTTTGAAATTCACTGAAAAAACCATAGGTTTTAGGGGCGTTATAGTTAGAAATTAGCATTTAAAAAACCTTTGAAATTCACTGAAAAAACCATAGGTTTCAGGCACGTTATAGTTAGAAATTAGCATTTAAAAAACCTTTGAAATTCACAGAAAAAACCATAGGTTTCAGACACGTTATAGTTAGAAATTAGCATTTAAAAAACCTTTGAAATTCACTGAAAAAACCATAGGTTTTAGGGACAGTTATAGTTAGTTGGACATTTCACTCGTACAAAACCTGTGAAATTCCCCCGTTATAGTTAGTTCAGCTAACTATAACTCGCGCCCCGCAATGCACTGCTGATGACGTCACATATTACATCACTCATGACATGGTCAGTGACATCACTGATGACATCACTGATGACATCTCAAATGACATCACTGATGACATCACTGATGACATCATCCACGTGATAATCTGATGCACCTCCTCACACCCTAATATAACCTTTGATACACCCACTCTAAATTACAGACTGCCATTCGCAAAACCATAGACACTCCAACACCAATATCTACATACCCACTCACTGATTCTTAGGTCTACACACACACATCCACTCACTCACCCGTACAGTCACTCATACTTATGGTCACTCAGTACAGGACTATCATATGCACTCTTACTCCTATATAGACACTCAAACACCACCACTCATCCATAGAGATACTCACACACCTAGTCAGTCATGCAAATAATTAAACACACTGCCATTTACTCACCTATACAGTTATACACACACCAGCTCACTTAATCATACAAATACTAGCACATTGTTACGCTCTTATACAATCACTGATACAAGCACACACTCATCCATACAGCCACTATCACAATCACTCACTCTCGCTTATAGCTATTTATATACTCCAACACACATATATACTGCCTTTCACATATGTAGTTAGTCACACATGTACCACTGGGACATACATTCACTCACTAACACACTCTTACACACACTTACCCACCCATACAGTCTATCACAGATGCACTCTTGAAACCATCCACCCAGTGAATCACCCACTCACACATCTATGCACAGAGTCGCACACACCCCTCCCACACAAACACTCAGGCACCCATACAGATACTCAGACAACCATTCAATAACTCATATAGACACTCATGTAGCTATTCACAAACACATGCAGCCACTTACACAGCAACAGACAGATGGATACAGACATTCACCCAGTTTAGTCACTAACCCATGCATTCAGTAAGATACGTTAATTCACTCACTTATAGAGTCAGTCACGCACCTACTAAATCATCCATACAGACACTTATACACCCACTCATTCTTCAATACGTCTTTTCCTATATATATTAAAAATATTTAAACTTTACAGAAACACAGTCACTGCATGATGTCATCAGTGATGTAATTTGAGATGTCATCAGTGATGTCATCAGTGATGTCACTGACCATGTCATGAGTGATGTAATATGTGACGTCATCAGCAGTGCATTGCGGGGGCGCGAGTTATAGTTAGCTGAACTAACTATAATGGGGGAATTTCACGGGTTTTGTACGAGTGAAGTGTCCAACTAACTATAACTGTCCCTAAAACCTATGGTTTTTTCAGTGAATATATATATATATATATATACACGATTTTCCCAACTGTGGAGAGATCCTAAATCTGGAACTCGCAAGAAGGAAACGGACTCCAGTTTTTCAGTGCAATGCAGATTTATTTAGTGCAAATGTCGCCATGACGCGTTTCGGGCTATGCAGCCCTTGATCACATGACATGACTACGAGATTCTCTCCCCCTTTAAAGTGCTAGTGCATCAAACGACCATGAAGACAGACTATCGTACTGTCTTTACATTTCACCTGCCATACAACACCGTTCATAATACTTTTGTGGCAATACCATATTAAAACATAATGTTACATTGTCCAATGATCGAATTGTATCTGTATAAATACATGTTGTTAACAAATTCATATTGAAAATCCGTTGTTTTTTTTAAAATCAAACACACCCAGAATTTACAAAGAAAAGGACAAGCACAAATATATAAATATAAATATGGTATGTACAATTACAAAATATACTGGATGTACTACGCCAATTAGAACTTGACCTTGTGTTAAAGTATAGTGGCTGGGATCCTAACAGCCATACACTTTACACTTTTATCATCATTAGCTTAGATCCCTATATTGTACATATTCAAAGTACCACAAAGTAATGTAGCCCAAGTGGGCCAAGTCTGTTGTTACCATGTTGAAGGCCTATGTTAAAACAACTCGGTCGTGTGAGCAATTAAATATAAAAAAGTGCTTAGCTGTGCCTAAGTGCTAAAACTGTTTAAAGTGTACTAAAAGGAGTTTAAAATAGTAGAAAAGTTGTAAAAAGCAGGGATATAAAGAGGTTTAATTAAAATTACCATCTTATTTGTGGAAGTTGTTAGTTATGCGATGCATCTGTTCAAAACGTATCTGGGTACATTGTGTGGCTTCATATTAGTGTTATCTAATCATAGCCATGTATACAAATCCTCAGTCGTATTAAGACCCTTAGGGCTCTTGCTGTCAAACTCTAAAATATATTTAGTTTCCAGTTTCCTAAGGTTAGCCTCCCTATTACCACCCCGACTGAGTGGGGGTACCGAGTCCACCACAAAATACTTCAGTTCCTGTATTTGATTGCTATGGACCTCTTTGAAATGGCGTGCTACTGGGTAGCTTGGATCTGAATTGGTAATAGCTCTAATGTGTTGGAGAATTCTCTTGTGGACCTGCAGTTTCGTACTGCCTATATAGCAAAGTCCACAAGAGCACTCCAACACACAGATAGCAAATTCAGTTTTACAAGTCAAAAGTTTAGAAATCTTAGTGGGTTCAGGTTTAAAGGGTGAGACATACGATGTTTTATTCACGCCCAATTTGCAGGCCTTACACATTGAGCATCTTACAAAGCCTTTTTGTCCCGATAACCAATTTTTATTAAAGATTATTTCGGGGCTGCTGCTCACCAAAAAATCACTAGTTGATGGAGCTCTTCTATACGTTATAGTTGGTTTATTAGGGAACATCTCACCTATAACGGGATCACGGCAGGATGATATGCCAGCTTTTCCTAACAATCCGACTTATGTCTTCTCTCTGTGTATTGTATGTTAATATAAGTCTAGGGTTGTTGGATTCAGTCATTTGGTTTGTTTGTTTGTAGATTCAATTTGCGAGGGGGTTTGAATAGTAAATCCTCCCTACAGAGTTCTCTTGTTTTTCTTATTGCTGCATCAACTGTTTGATTGGAGTAACCCCTAGCTAAAAACGCATTTTGCAATCCTGCTGAGCTATGTTAAGATCTTGTTCTCTGCTGCATAATCTGCGCACTCGAAGCATTTCCCCATAGGGGATGCTATGTATTGTATGTTTTGGGTGGCAACTAGATGCATGCAGTAGGGTATTGCCTGCCGTGGGTTTACGGTATAATCTTGTTTCAAGATTATTGTTAATCACAAACACTTCCACATCAAGGAAGTAGACAGAGTGTTCACTGATGTTGTACGTGAGATGCAGATTAATATCGTTAGTGTTGAGGTTAGTGATGAAATTTACTGCACTTTCTTTATTTCCTCGCCAGATCAAAAACAAATCATCAATATATCTGACCCACTTAATCACATGGTTAGAGAATATGTTGCCATATAAACCCTTTACAATCATTTCCTCCCACCACCCCATATGGAGGCAAGCATAACTTGGAGAAAAGCTTGCCCCCATAGCCACTCCTCTTATTTGCTGGTAAATTTGGGTTTGGAAGAGAAAATAGTTGTTGTTCAGGCAAAATTCAGTTAAATTAATGATCATTTTGTTGTGGTTATAAAACTGAATTGCTCGTTTGTCTAAGAAATGTTTGAGCGCCCTAATGCCATCCCTGTGGTGTATGCTGGTGTACAAATTTGATACATCTATAGTTATCAACAGATAATCATCACACCATTGACACTCATGTATCTGTTTCAAAAAATCTGTAGTGTCTTGTATAAAGGAAGGTAAGGCTCTCACATGTTCTTGTAAGAAAAAGTCAATATATATAGATACATTTTCCAACAGGCTCTTTTTCGCGGAAATAATGGGTCTTCCCGGAGGTTTGTTGATGTTTTTATGTATTTTGGGAATAAAATAAATTACGGGCGTGGTCGGAAAATCATTTTTTTAAATGTATGTTCATCTTGATTTAACAAGCCCGCACTTTTCCATGCCAACAGTCTTTTAAATAATTCGTTTTGTGCTGTTAAGGTTGTTAACTTGTTACTGAGTTTGTAGCACGTCCGATCATTTAATTGTCCAAGCGCTTCCTCCATATACAATTTCTTGGGCCAGAGCACCACATTGCCTCCTTTGTCAGAATTTCTTATGACCAAAGAGTCATTTGTTTTTAGTTTTTTTATTAATTGATGATATTGGTGCTGGCGCGCTTTTTGGTATTTAGTCGTAGCCTGAGTTTTGTAATTGAGTTTCTTGATTTCAGTCACAATTGCGTCATTAAATGAGTCAATTGAATCCCTCGGTGAAATCGGGATAAAAGTAGACTTGGGTTTAAATCCCGTATTTATGGTAGCATTGACTTCTATAGATTGATTAGCAAGGATTTGCTCTGTGGTTAGTGTCTCTTCGGCTGAGGAATCCTCACTTTGTAAAGCTTGTATATCACACAGAAGATCTACATCAGAGACTGTTAAAGGATTGATTGTATCTTGTACCAAAAGGTCTGATGTCTGCTTCGGTGATTTTGCTAGTCTTGAATTATAAAACGTCCTAAGTTTCAATTTCCTTATGTATTTATAAATATCAACCCTGGTCTGTGTGTACTCAAAATTTGATTCAGGACAATATGAAAGTCCCAACGAGAGGAGCTGTTGTTCTGCTTCACTTAAAATGACATCTGAGAGGTTGATTATCGTGTTCACATTTTGTGTAGCTTGATTTACTTGCGCCTCCAGACCCCTTTTGCCGGATTCTTGTTGTTGGGACGCTTTTTCTCGTTGTCGCCTTGCTCGGCATCCCTCCCGGCGTTTTGCATTCCTCCTTTGCCTCCTCTGGTGTTTATAGTCCGTGGGCGCAATGTCGAGCGCCGCTCCTCCTGTAAAAAACCTAATTCCTGTGCAAGGGTATGTTTTGGTTTCTGTATGTTTAAGCCTTCCCCTGGAAATGTACTTTGCTCAGCTTCCGATTCACTATCAATCGCCGAGCTTAGATCTGACATAGATGATGCTGTCAGTCCCTCATTGCTTGGTCCTGCTCGGTTACCGCGGTCTGTAGTGAATCTTACTGCTTTGGGGGTGGCTTTAACTCTGTCATATTTGCGCGCAAATGTGAATATTTGACCCCTCTCATAGTCGTTTTTATCTCGTTGGAATTTAAATGTTTTGCGCTTTTTAATTATATCCTCCTCTTTTTAAGCCGTACCATCATTTCCTCTCTCATTTTAGATGTTGCGGTAGTGTTCTCTATCAGTGCAATTAGCTCGTTGATTTTATCAATTTTATTTTGCAGCTCCACTCTGTCACTGTCTGCATATTTGATGAGGATTATCATAAGATTTTTAGATGCTTCTAAATTGCTCTCCGCCCATTCATGCAACATATTGGGGTCAGGATTTTCATAACTCGGGGCAAGCATGATTCGAAGACCTCGTGGGATCCTGCCCACTTCTAAATACTTTGACAATGATTTATGCTCCCACCACTTTGCTTGTTCTGTTTTCATTAGCTTCTCAAGTTGTTTATAGAGATCTTTTACATTGGAAGGTTGTCTTGTTGCTCCCACGTTCAAATCTTGCGTTTGTATATGTGAACTGGGAGATTCTGTGAACATATCATCGGCCGCCTTCTCCCTGCATCGTAGCATATCGGCTGACATTTTGATTGCACTTTGAATATTAGCGCGAATAACACTGATTATGTTGTTAGTTAATTCGCAGCACACCTCTCGCCAGACAATCTTGGCTTTTCCTACCTCGTACGATGCTGTCGGTCTCGTGCGCGCCCCTCGACACAGCCCGTTCCGCTTCACTGCAGTTAGTTGGTTACTCAGCCGTCTGTGGGTTACAGGACCTTCTCCTAACGGAGATGTTTGTAGTTCCGGTTCACGACCGAATTCGGCTTTTCGTCTCGTTACCCTTGTTGAGAGGGGGTCCGTCAAATCCAAGTAAGCCGCCTTGGAAAATATACACGATTTTCCCAACTGTGGAGAGATCCTCAATCTGGAACTCGCAAGAAGGAAACGGACTCCAGTTTTTCAGTGCAATGCAGATTTATTTAGTGCAAATGTCGCCATGACGCATTTCGGGCTATGCAGCCCTTGATCACATGACATGACTACGAGATTCTCTCCCCCTTTAAAGTGCTAGTGCATCAAACGACCATGAAGACAGACTATCGTACTGTCTTTACATTTCACCTGCCATACAACACCGTTCATAATACTTTTGTGGCAATACCATATTAAAACATAATGTTACATTGTCCAATGATCGAATTGTATCTGTATAAATACATGTTAACAAATTCATATTGAAAATCCGTAGTTTTTTTAAAAATCAAACACACCCAGAATTTACAAAGAAAAGGACAAGCACAAATATATAAATATAAATATGGTATGTACAATTACAAAATATACTGGATGTACTACGCCAATTAGAACTTGACCTTGTGTTAAAGTATAGTGGCTGGGATCCTAACAGCCATACACTTTACACTTTTATCATCATTAGCTTAGATCCCTATATTGTACATATTCAAAGTACCACAAAGTAATGTAGCCCAAGTGGGCCAAGTCTGTTGTTACCATGTTGAAGGCCTATGTTAAAACAACTCGGTCGTGTGAGCAATTAAATATAAAAAAGTGCTTAGCTGTGCCTAAGTGCTAAAACTGTTTAAAGTGTACTAAAAGGAGTTTAAAATAGTAGAAAAGTTGTAAAAAGCAGGGATATAAAGAGGTTTAATTAAAATTACCATCTTATTTGTGGAAGTTGTTAGTTATGCGATGCATCTGTTCAAAACGTATCTGGGTACATTGTATGGCTTCATATTAGTGTTATCTAATCATAGCCATGTATACAAATCCTCAGTCGTATTAAGACCCCTAGGGCTCTTGCTGTCAAACTCTAAAATATATTTAGTTTCCAGTTTCCTAAGGTTAGCCTCCCTATTACCACCTCATCTGAGTGGGGGTACCGAGTCCACCACAAAATACTTCAGTTCCTGTATTTGATTGCTATGGACCTCTTTGAAATTGCGTGCTACTGGGTAGCTTGGATCTGAATTGGTAATAGCTCTAATGTGTTGGAGAATTCTCTTGTGGACCTGCAGTTTCGTACTGCCTATATAGCAAAGTCCACAAGAGCACTCCAACACATAGATAGCAAATTCAGTTTTACAAGTCAAAAGTTTAGAAATCTTAGTGGGTTCAGGTTTAAAGGGTGTGACACACAATGTTTTATTCACGCCCAATTTGCAGGCCTTACACATTGAGCATCTTACAAAGCCTTTTGTCCCGATAACCAATTTTTATTAAAGATTATTTCGGGGCTGCTGCTCACCAAAAAATCACTAGTTGATGGAGCTCTTCTATACGTTATAGTTGGTTTATTAGGGAACATCTCACCTATAACGGGATCACAGCGGATGATATGCCAGCTTTTCCTAACAATCCGACTTATGTCTTCTCTCTGTGTATTGTATGTTAATATAAGTCTAGGGTTGTTGGATTCAGTCATTGGTTTGTTTGTTTGTAGATTCAATTTGCGAGAGGGTTTGAATAGTAAATCCTCCCTACAGAGTTCTCTTGTTTTTCTTATTGCTGCATCAACTGTTTGATTGGAGTAACCCCTAGCTAAAAAACGCATTTTGCAATCCTGCTGAGCTATGTTAAGATCTTGTTCTCTGCTGCATAATCTGCGCACCCGAAGCATTTCCCCATAGGGGATGCTATGTATTGTATGTTTTGGGTGGCAACTAGATGCATGCAGTAGTGTATTGCCTGCCGTGGGTTTACGGTATAATCTTGTTTCAAGATTATTGTTAATCACAAACACTTCCACATCAAGGAAGTAGACAGAGTGTTCACTGATGTTGTACGTGAGATGCAGATTAATATCGTTAGTGTTGAGGTTAGTGATGAAATTTACTGCACTTTCTTTATTTCCTCACCAGATCAAAAACAAATCATCAATATATCTGACCCACTTAATCACATGGTTAGTGAATATGTTGCCATATAAACCCTTTACAATCATTTCCTCCACCACCCCATATGGAGGCAAGCATAACTTGGAGAAAAGCTTGCCCCCATAGCCACTCCTCTTATTTGCTGGTAAATTTGGGTTTGGAAGAGAAAATAGTTGTTGTTCAGGCAAAATTCAGTTAAATTAATGATCATTTTGTTGTGGTTATAAAACTGAATTGCTCGTTTGTCTAAGAAATGTTTGAGCGCCCTAATGCCATCCCTGTGGTGTATGCTGGTGTACAAATTTGATACATCTATAGTTATCAACAGATAATCATCACACCATTGACACTCATGTATCTGTTTCAAAAAATCTGTAGTGTCTTGTATAAAGGAAGGTAAGGCTCTCACATGTTCTTGTAAGAAAAAGTCAATATATATAGATACTTTTTCCAACAGGCTCTTTTTCACTGAAATAATGGGTCTTCCCGGAGGTTTGTTGATGTTTTTATGTATTTTGGGAATAAAATAAATTACGGGCGTGGTCGGAAAATCATTTTTTAAAATTTATGTTCATCTTGATTTAACAAGCCCGCACTTTTCCATGCCAACAGTCTTTTAAATAATTCGTTTTGTGCTGTTAAGGTTGTTAACTTGTTACTGAGTTTGTAGCACGTCCGATCATTTAATTGTCCAAGCGCTTCCTCCATATACAATTTCTTGGGCCAGAGCACCACATTGCCTCCTTTGTCAGAATTTCTTATGACCAAAGAGTCATTTGTTTTTAGTTTTTTTATTAATTGATGATATTGGTGCTGGCGCGCTTTTTGGTATTTAGTCGTAGCCTGAGTTTTGTAATTGAGTTTCTTGATTTCAGTCACATTTGCGTCATTAAATGAGTCGATTGAATCCCTCGGTGAAATCGGGATAAAAGTAGACTTGGGTTTAAATCCCGTATTTATGGTAGCATTAACTTCTATAGATTGATTAGCAAGGATTTGCTCTGTGGTTAGTGTCTCTTCGGCTGAGGAATCCTCACTTTGTAAAGCTTGTATATCACACAGAAGATCTACATCAGAGACTGTTAAAGGATTGATTGTATCTTGTACCAAAAGGTCTGATGTCTGCTTCGGTGATTTTGCTAGTCTTGAATTATAAAACTTCCTAAGTTTCAATTTCCTTATGTATTTATAAATATCAACCCTGGTCTGTGTGTACTCAAAATTTGATTCAGGACAATATGAAAGTCCCAACGAGAGGAGCTGTTGTTCTGCTTCACTTAAAATGACATATGAGAGGTTGATTATCGTGTTCACATTTTGTCTGGCTTGATTTACTTGCGCCTCCAGACCCCTTTTGCCGGATTCTTGTTGTTGGGACGCTTTTTCTCGTTGTCGCCTTGCTCGGCGTCTCTCCCGGCGTTTTGCATTCCTCCTTTGCCTCCTCTGGTGTTTATAGTCCGTGGGCGCAATGTCGAGCGCCGCTCCTACTGAAAAAAACCTAATTCCTGTGCAAGGGTATGTTTTGGTTTCTGTATGTTTAAGCCTTCCCCTGGAACTGTACTTTGCTCAGCTTCCTATTCACTATCAATCGCTGAGCTTAGATCTGACATAGATGATGCTGTGAGTCCCTCATTGCTTGGTCCTGCTCGGTTACCGCGGTCTGTAGTGAATCTTACTGCTTTGGGGGTGGCTTTAACTCTGTCATATTTGCGCGCAAATGTGAATATTTGACCCCTCTCATAGTCGTTTTTATCTCGTTGGAATTTAAATGTTTTGCGCTTTTTAATTATATCCTCCTCTTTTTTAAGCCGTACCATCATTTCCTCTCTCATTTTAGATGTTGCGGTAGTGTTCTCTATCAGTGCAATTAGCTCGTTGATTTTATCAATTTTATTTTGCAGCTCCACTCTGTCACTGTCTGCATATTTGATGAGGATTATCAAAAGATTTTTAGATGCTTCTAAATTGCTCTCCGCCCATTCATGCAACATATTGGGGTCAGGATTTTCATAACTCGGGGCAAGCATGATTCGAAGACCTCGTGGGATCCTGCCCACTTCTAAATACTTTGACAATGATTTATGCTCCCACCACTTTGCTTGTTCTGTTTTCATTAGCTTCTCAAGTTGTTTATAGAGATATTTTACATTGGAAGGTTGTCTTGTTGCTCCCACGTTCAAATCTTGCGTTTGTATATGTGAACTGGGAGATTCTGTGAACATATCATCGGCCGCCTCCTCCCTGCATCGTAGCATATCGGCTGACATTTTGATTGCACTTTGAATATTAGCGCGAATAACACTGATTATGTTGTTAGTTAATTCGCAGCACACCTCTCGCCAGACAATCTTGGCTTTTCCTACCTCAATTGGAGGCGGAGCCATGTTGCACTTATCAAGGTGTTCCAAATCAGTATTGCCATTGCACTTCCTGAGCCCGTGAGCAAGAACATTTCTGTTCGAAACGCGTTGGGTGTTATTTTGGAAGAGAGACATTGCTTGTGTACTGCGCTGCCAACATCCTGCATTAAAGGCTTTTACTTTCCTCTGAGGCTCCTCAAATGGGTGTTTGTTTTTGTGGATGTAATAAGCGGCCAGTCCCGGTCGCGAGGAAGCCCGCTGCTGATCTGTGGCAGATCCAGCGCTTTGAAGTGTCGAGCGCATGGAGGGGAAAGGCTGAATGCAGGATTGTAAATTGTGCGGCACAGTTACCTCTGAGTCCATCTTCTCCTACTTAGGTTTTTATTATGGATTACTTTGGTGATTGATGGCAGCACCCACTGGGGTAAAACGAGGCGGAACCACAGGCTCCAGCATGCCTAGCAGCACTCTCAATTGGAGACGGAGCCATGTTGCACTTATCAAGGTGTTCCAAATCAGTATTGCCATTGCACTTCCTGAGCCCATGAGCAAGAACATTTCTGTTCGAAACGCGTTGGGTGTTATTTCGGAAGAGAGACATTGCTTGTGTACTGCGCTGCCAACATCCTGCATTAAAGGCTTTTACTTTCCTCTGAGGCTCCTCAAATGGGTGTTTGTTTTTGTGGATATATATATATATATATATTCACTGAAAAAACCATAGGTTTCAGGCCCGTTATAGTTAGAAATTAGCATTTAAAAAACCTTAGAAATTCACTGAAAAAACCACAGGTTTCAGGGATGTTATAGTTAGTTGGACATTTCACCCATATAAAACCATAGAAATTCCCCCGTTATAGTTAGTTCAGCTAAGTATAACTCGCGCCCCCGCAATGCACTGCTGATGACGTCACATATTACATCATTCATGACATGGTCCGCGCTTCGTTTTTTTTTCTTCACGGCGGGATTCGCTGATCCTACGCGAATTTTGCCGTTTAAAAAAATGCTTTTTGGGCCCTGGGGTCCTTGTGGGACCCCTGAGCAGGCCTAGGGGTCAGGGTGTTTCTACCCTGCCCCCTTTTCTTTTTTTTCGCGTTTTTTATTCTGTTTTCCTCTGACTCGGTTCTACCGAGTTACAAGATGGCTGCCAACACTTCCTGGTTTGGAGTGTTGACAGCCAATTAGAATAAAGCTCGTGGTCGGGAGGGTCCGCGGTTCCTCCATGCCTCTAAATATTGAAACTTTTATTTTTGATTTTCTCAGCAACTAATGAACGGATTTACACCATTTTTGAAAAGGTCGCTTTCTGAACCAAGCACTACCTTTCTGCCAAATGTGGGGTAAATCCGTTCAGTAGTTTTGGCTGTAACCGTGTCTAAACTTTCCTATGGGAAATTGATTTTTTGACCTCTATTTTTTGATTTTCTCCGCAACTACTGAACGGATTTACACCATTTAAAAAAATGGGCGCTTTCTGAACCAAGCACAACCTTTTTGCCAAATTTGGTGTAATTCCGTTCAGCAGTTCGGGCTGTAGCCGTGGCTAAAGTTTCCTATGGGAATTAACATGGAGAAAACACGTTTTGGGACCCCCCTTTTTTCTCGGCACCCGCTTGCAGAATCACCCCGAAACTTTCAAGACAGGAGCTGACCGGAGCGCCCCACTAGTTTTGAAAATTTTGCGATGATTCGTCATCTGGCGCCAAAGTTATTGGGAAAACAAGAAACGCTTTTCCTATGGAAACTAGGTCCTAACTATAACTATCTACTGGCGACCGCCAGTAGATAATATATATATATACATAGATATAGATATCACAGAGTAGCTGTAGCCACTCTGTAGTTATAGTTAGGGTGACCGGAGATAGTGATTTTTTGTCCCTTAATAACTTTGCACCCATTTGAGGAACAATTTTCAGACATACTGCCCCCATTCATCCTTGGAGTCCTTAAAGTTTTGCGGTGTTTGGTCAAAGTGGTGCAAAGAAAAAAGAGGGTCCCAAAACAGGCATAAACTCCAATGGATTTTACATAGAATTCTGTATTTCGCATAGAGCAAAAACCATCAGTTGGATTTCAAAGAAATTTAGAAGGATTATATATTATGGTGCGGAGATGATTCTTTGGGAGAAATGCAGGTAAGTAGGGTAAATATTTTATACATTTTAGGTGTTTTTAATTTAGCTGTATCTGTGGCCACGGTAGTACTGTGGTACACTCGAGGTATATAGCGATGACAAGTCATTAGCTGATTGTCTAATGACTGCCTTTACAAAAGTTAAAGGCAGCTATGTTGTTTCAGTTTGAGTTTCCCTGTGTTCTGCATTACACCATTCAATGTAGGTATGTTTTACCTACATTGTGCCACGAGAGTACCATGGGAGTACTGCAGTACTGAACCCCCCCAAAAAAAGATAATAACATAAATATTGTGTGCTAAAGTGTATTTTGTGATTTGTTTAATTTTTAAATATATACAAAAAAGTGTATGGAGTAGTGCTCTAATTACTAAAAATTAACGTGCTACTTTACAAAAAAATGCAGTTTGGAGTACACTGCCATAAACATTTCTAGAAATAAAAAAATAAAAATGTTAACCGTACAAAATGCTTTTGGGGTACCGTGGTACTACCCCGATCTCATATTTATAAAAAATATATATAGAAACATAAATATTTTGATCTACCTATTACCACTTTACTAAAGTGGTAATAGTTAGAGCAAAAATACCACACCTAATACTTACCTACATCAGAAGGTGTAACGCAGAACACAGGCAAAGTGTACCAAAAAACAACAAAGTTGCTTTTAACTTTTCTAAAGCCAATGATGGCAGCTAATCACTTGTAATCACTTTGTACTGTGGTACAATTACCCCCATACTTTGCTAAAATAATGCAACAACAGATATCACTAACTTTAAATAACATAAAACTTACAAATTGGTTACACTACTTACCTAAACTATACAAAATAATCATGTGGGCACTATAATATGTAATCCTGCCACATTGTACCAAATGCGACTAATGGGTGTATGTAAAATGCACTGCAAGTAAGCACATTTTGGACCCTCCTTTTTTCTTTGGACTCCCTTGACTAAGCCTTGCAAAACTTTTACTCCTTCTGCAATGAAGCGGATGGAACAAGTATGTTAAATTTTGCGGGGACCAAACTTATTAAGGGAAAAAATAGAGAAAAATCCATAGGTCAATAATATCTACACATTTATAAACAAAAATAGTAATCTATTACCACTTAAATAAAGTGGTAATAGGTTGTTAATAACAATAAAACTTAATACTTAATTATATGTAACATCCTAAGCCATACATCAGCAAAACGCTGACCGTACAATAATGGACATTTGTGATAAAAACTATATGGCAGATTTTTAGCTTTGGTAAACATAGCTATGAACCAATCACATACCCAGGTGTGGCCCCATGTATGGTGGTATACCATGAACTTAGCATGGTACATCATAGCACAATATATAAGTACGCTTGATATAACGTATAGGTTTAGCATTACTTACACTGTTTACATGTACAACGAGAACATTAAATTTACATATTCTATTATATATTTAGCGGATATAAAATTGACTTTTTTTCACATACCGTAATCCTATATTTCCTTTAATTTACACACTCCACTTTACGCCACTCTACTGAATAACAATTTACTTTACGACACTCCACTGTACTCTATTTAAAATATGCTACTCTACTTTACGATGCTCCAGTATGTCACTATATTGTACGCTAATCTACTGTACATTAGTCCACTCTACTCCACCAAACTCCACTATATGCCACTCCAGTCTACAACACTATACTCTACGCTATTATACTGTTCACCACTGTATTTTATTACACCTTTGTGTATGACAGTTTCTGGACACCCCTACACTGTACTGGTGGTAATTGTATGCTATTTACTGTACCCAACTCTAGTTTACGTTATTCTGCTATATGCTATTCGAATATGCTCCACTTCATTGTACAGTACTGGAGACTGGAGTGTACACTATTCCAGTGTGCGCTACTCCACTGTACAGCACTCCATTGTACTGAAATGCAGTATACACCACTGTATTGAACTACAATCCACTGTATGCTATCACTCTTTACAAGACTACATTCTGCGCCACTGCATTAAACAACACTTCACTGTATATTGCTAGACTATACGCTTCGATAATTAACCCTATTCAATTGTACAACACTCTACTGTATGGTATTCGAGTGTATGCCACTTTAATATACATTTGAAGATTTCACACCACTAACTGAATGTCATTAACCTGAAGACTACTCAATTCTATGCTACTATAGTTTATGGCACTATACTTTATGATATTCCAGAATACGCCATAACGCTGTACCCTATTGCAGTGTTCCCCACTGTAGTGTACGCTTTCCCGCTCTGCACCACCGCACAGAAATTCACCAGTTATAATTAACTGAAGTAACTATAACTTGGCCTGCTGCCATGCACAGTGTTGTCATCAGTGATGTTATTTCAGATGTCATCAGGGATGTTATCAGTGATGTCATAGAACATGTCATGAAGGATGTCATTTGTGAGGTCATAATCAGTGCATGACAAGGAAGCACGTTATAGTTACTTCAGTTAAATATAAGTGGTGAATTTCAGTGTTTTTCTTTTAATTTACCTGGTTACAAAAATACTGGAACCAATACAAATGAATAAACAATAGTCAAATAAAGAATTAAAACATATACACAAATACTACTAGAAATAAAACAAAAAAAACATTAATGAAAATAGATTCAATTTACCTACAAAGGCAAATATATTTACAATTTTAACTCCAAACGAAGAAACTTTAAAAAATGCACACAACAAGAAAAACACATTTTAAATCGATTCAAATGAAATTATAAACAAAAATCAAAGAAAATCAAATCTAATAGTCCTACTCCCAACAAGAACAGATCAATCAATCAATCAATCAGGTGTTTGTTGAGCACGACTACTCACCCGTAAGGGTCTCGTGGCGCTGGGGGTGGGGGGGGGTGCAGGTTCCAGTCACATAAAGGAGGGGTTCTGTCGAAGAGCCAGGTTTTGAGGTTTCTTGCGAAAATGGGGAGCGATGTTGTCTGTCTGAGGTGGAGCGGAAGGGCGTTCCAGGCTCTGGCCACGAGGAAGGAGAAGGAGCGGCCACCCGATCTGGTCTTTCTGGTGCGGGGGACCACGGCGTAGGAGAGCTGGGCTGATCGTAGGGTCCTTTGGGGTGCGTGGAATTTGAGTCGGCTGTTCAGGTATGCTGGTCCGGTGTCGTGGAGGGCCTTGTGTGCGTGGGTGAGCATCTTGAAGGTGACTCTAGCCTCGATGGGTAGCCAGTGGAGTGTGCGCAGGTGCTGGGAGATGTGGCAGTGTCTTGGCAGGTTGAGGACCAGTCTTGCGGTGGCGTTCTGGATGTTCTGTAGCTTGCGGGTGAGGTTTTTGTTTATTCGGCGTAGAGTGCGTTGCCGTAGTCGAGTCTGCTGGTGACCAGGGCGTGAGTGACGGTCTATCTGTGTTCGAGGGGGATCCATTTGAAGGTCTTACGTAGGAGGCGGAGGGTGTGGAAGCAGGAGGATGAGACGGAGTTGATCTGGCGGTCCATTTTGAGCTCGGAGTCAAGGATGATTCCCAGGTTGCGTGCGTGATCCGTGGGGGTGGGCGGGCTTCCGAGGGCGGGGGGCCACCAGGTGTCATTCCAGGCATCGGGGTTTGGGCCCATGATGAGTACTTCTGTTTTGTTGATGTTTAGTTGTAGGCAGCTGTTTTTCATCCATTTGGCGATGGCTTCCATCCCTTCTCGAAAGTTATGTCTGGCGGTGTTAGGTTCGTTGGACAGGGAGAGGATGAGTTGGGTGTCGTCTGCGTATGACACAATGTTGAGTCCGTAGGTTCTGACGATGGGGGCGAGCGGAGCCATGTAGACATTGAAGAGCATAGGGCTGAGGGAGGACCGCTGGGGGACTCTGCAGGTGGTTGGTGTAGGGTCAGAGAGGAAAGGGGGAGTCTGACCCGCTGCGTTCTGCCGGAGAGGAAGGAGCGGATCCAGTCGAGGGCCTTGTCCTGGATCCCTGCGTCGTGGAGTCTGCGTATTTGGGTGCGGTGAGAGACTGTGTCGAACGCCGCTGAGAGGTCGAGGAGGATGAGGGCTACTGTTTCTCCTTTGTCCAGTAGGGTGCCGATGTCGTCTGTTGCGGCGAGGAGGGCGGTTTCCGTACTGTGGTTTTTTCTGAAGCCGCATTGGGAGGAGTCGAGGATGTTGTGCTCTTCGATGAATGTGGCGAGTTGGCTGTTGATGGCTTTCTCGATGACTTTCGCTGGGAACAGGAGCAGGGAGATAGGTCTGTAGTTTTTGAGGTCGGTGGGGTCCGCCGAGGGTTTCTTCAGGAGGGGGTTGACCTCGGCGTGTTTCCAGTCATCTGGGAACGAGGCGGTCGCCACGGAGCGGTTGATGGTGTGGCGGAGCATGGGTGCAATGGTGTTGGCGGCTCTGTTGAAGATGTGGTGGGGGCAGGGGTCCGTGGGGGCCCCGGAGTGAATAGACTTCATTGTCTTCAGTGTGTCTTCGGTGGTGAGGGCTGTCCAGTTGTCAATCGCTGGCTTCAGGGTGTCAGGGGTGGTTGGTGAGGGTTCAGTGTGTTGGTTGTCTTCATCGAAGTTGTCGTAGATGCTCTTGATTTTGTGGTGGAAAAAGGTGCTGAGTTTGTCGCATAGGTCTTGTGAGGGAGGGATGTCAGTAGACTCGCTGGTGGGTTGGGCGAACTCCTTGATGATGTTGAAGAGTTCTTTGCTGTTGTGCGTGTGTGTGGAGATTCTGTCTTCAATCGCTTTTTTCCTCGTTTTTCTGATGGGTGGTGGTGGGTGTTGGTGGCGGCTCTGAAGTTGTTGTGGGCTTCTGTGGATTCTGGGAAAATGTGGGGCTCTGGATAGGTCAGATTTACTCTGCCCATTCGTACTAAGCAACAGTATGGGATTTGTTAGACACTAGCGTGGTTAGATTTACTATTACAACTCCAACCTGAGCAACAGTAAAGAAAGTGAGCAACAGAAGGAAAACGTTTGTGAAGGGGTCAGATTTACTATTCTCAATCCAACCTGAGCAACAGAACAAAAACATTTGGACTTTGAAACCTCACACTTACATTTCCCAATCCTTTCCCCCCTCTTTTTATGGTTTATATTGGTCATCTCATCAATGAAAACAACATAGCATTATTAAATGAATAAATTACATACATAAAGAGACTCAGAACATAGTCAAAGGCCCTCAACTGGGACTTCATCTAGGTTCCAAAACATCCCTTCAATGCTGAAAGCACAGGTGATGCCTTCACCTATCTGTTTTTTCTCTAGGGCACTCACAAGATCAACCTCTGCAGCACTATCCACAATCTTTGTGAGGGAGGGGTCACTGATAAGGCTCGAGCCGCAGTTATCTACTGAATGTTCTCATCCATTGCATGCCTGTGGTGAATTTACTATGTTAATAGTAACAAAAGGCTTTTTGTGAATGGGTGAAGTGGGAGTGCTGCTGTCCTGTTTAGTATTAGAGTCTAAGACCTTTCAAATACAAGTTAAATTAAACCAAGGTAACTGTAGATTATCAAGGTAACCATAAGAGGAGGTTGCAGAGTGGTTGGGGAGCTCAATAAAGAAACTGAGTTCCACCCACAGAGCACATTTAAGGTAGAATAAAATAAATATTTAACATGGAGATTAGAAAAGAAGGACTGGTATGATAAAACAGACCTGTATAGGGCAGTCAGCAGGGTCCCCAGACTAAGACTCATTATCATCTGTTGGACTTCACAGGAAGCCCAAGTCACCCAAACAACAAAGATTGTCCCTGATGCTGAGCACAACTAGTGTATGGTGGAAAACACTACATGCTGACCAGTCCCAGTGTGACCCTGAATGTCCAAAAAAGTGTTACTGAAAACAGTATAGAGGCAAAGAAGGAATATTCTTCTCATTGCTGTCGATGTGCCAGCTGCCAGGGTCAGACTGGCCTATAGGTCAATCAGGCAATGGGCTAATCTGACAGGTCGGTGTGTGGGCCTTTTTTTGGCTGCTTGTGGATCTGTTTATGGTCTGTTGGGCTGGTTTATACTCCTTGTTTCCCTGATAATAAAACAAACATTGCCTGCATCAAACCCAATTCTGTGCAGATGTCATACCTTGCAAAACACTTATATAGGGTGTATTTCTAAGTTCAAAACTGCCCCACACATGGGCACTTTTTTAGCTTTCTCATTTGCTAATGAGGGTCTCTTTTATTTTTGGTGCCCAGACCTATTTTCTGTCCCAGTCTGACTCTGCCTGCTGCCCATGCGCCTTCTGGTTTAAATACATGATGCAAATCAGACCACACATTTCCATCATCAGGGTGTCCTTACAATCATTTACCAGGCTATCCAAGCAAAACATTGCAAGCCATACACTAGGTACTTGACATTCAACACATTTGTAATCTTACTTTGTTTAATTCAGTAATGTCAACGGTTACACACCGTTCTGAAGTGTTGTACCCAAGCTTGTAGGTATGTGTGTTTTTTCATTCGTCTTGTGGATTCGGTCACAAAGGTAAATTACCATCATTGACACTCTTTACCACTCTTTAAAAAGTCATGGATATCAGTACCACTGAAAATCATATTAAATACAATATATAAATTAATTGAAATACATTTTTATTATTAATAAAAATACTATTTGAATTCTGAATATAAAAGTTTGCTTATAAAATGAATATCAATTAAATAAGCACTTTAAAAACAAAATAGAAAAAAATATTACAAAGAACAATAGGAAAAATAAAAAGAAACATAAAGATAAACATACTAAGTAAAAAATATATGAATTAAAAACTAATAAACAATTTCACCAAATAATATTTAATAATGAATATATACATTTTAGCATTAATAAAGATTATATTTATAGGCACTTCCAATCATATCTCCATACAAACACAAACTAACAAAAAAGTATTATTACATTGTAGTGGAACTTTGATGAAATCTGAGTGTTTTATATATTTGTACTGTTATGCACTTTTTGGATCTCTGAGATCGTAATAAAGTAAAATAATGATAATAATGATCATTATTACATTTATCAAAAACAATAAAAACAAACACAATACAAATAAAAATATTAATTAACACATCATAAAAATATATATTTTACATTTTTCAAAACAACCACATATTCATTACATTCTCTAAAATACATAATTGCAGTATTTTACAAACTTAATAAACAAATTAACAATTAAAAAACTAATCAATCAAATAAATCATTATATCTATATATATTCTTTTTCTTGCACAATAAACCTATGTGCTGCATCAATCCTTGCAAAGAGAAAGCACCACTCCATCTGCAGTACACTGGTTTATTGTGCGAGAAAAACATATATATATATATATATATATATATATATATATATATATATATATATATATATATATATATATATATATATATACACACATATATATATCCAAACGACAACGCACCAACTATTGAGGTGCCTCACACCAAGCGTGTTTTATACCTTTTTAATGTGGCAGGAAGGCAGGACAGCAGCATTACCCTCCCAGCATGAATAAAGTCACCACACGCGTTCCGGGCTCTTGTTCTGATGAAACACACAGTCACTGGATGATGTTGTCAGTGATGTTATCAGTGATGTCATTTGAGATGTCATCAGTGATGTCATCAGTGATGTCACTGACCATGTCATGAATGATGTAATATGTGACGTCATCAGCAGTGCATTGCGGGGGCGCGAGTTATAGTTAGCTGAACTAACTATAACGGTGAAATTTCTATGGTTTTGTATGAGTGAAATGTCCAACTAACTATAACGTGCCTGAAACCTATGGTTTTTTCAGTGAATTTCAATGGTTTTTTAAATGCTAATTTGTAACTACAATGTCCCTGAAACCTATATTGTTTTTAAGTAAATTTTAAAAAGACGTGCATACTTTTTGTAGTGAAAAACTAACTGTAACAGTAGTCTGTTATAAGTTATAATTTAACAATGTTTAAAACTTAATTAGCACTAATTAACATATAAGTGTGGAAAAAGTGTGACGCAGCAGCTATGATACCTGACTTAGAACAACAGCGTTCACAGTTCGATTCCCGGCTCCGGCGGCACGTTAGCCCACCACTATGTCACTGTGGGCAATACCTTGCTTAATCTTCCCGACGCCCCGAGCGCCGGGACACCTCTCTGGAGGTAGCTGTACGCTTTACAAATGCTGGCATTTTTTTAATTTAAAACTATAGTGATGAGAAATATTAGCACGTATTTTTTTTCTATTCTGAACGATATTTTTTTTATGTTTTCTATTTAGAATTACAGCAATTAATAGATGTTTTTAGTCACGAGAAAGGAAATGACACGGTTTACCGGGTAACAGTTTTTAAGGTCTCCAACGTATGTACATATTAAGGAGCTTATACGTGTGAGGATCGAAATCGAAACCTTTACCGCTTCACATTTTGTAACTTTTCCCAACACGTGCACAAGTTAAACAGTGAAAACGTGAGCACGTGTCAACTGTAAAACGTGACATCTAAATGGGCGGAGCCGCATGTTCCTTCTATAGACTACTCAATAACCAAAAAGTATATAAACCACACCCGTTGTTCGATTAGTTTCGTTTTTGCGAGTTATTTACGCGTGTCCATTCTGTGATGCAGATTCCGTTTTCTAGCGTCGGATTCTTCTTTTGCGACAACAAAACATATTACGGAGTTGTAAGTTGTTTGATTATGGCATAGTAGATATTTATAATACGTAGCTATTTGTGAATATTTAAAGATTTGTATTTAGAAAAAATGTTATTGGTTGTATTTGCCATTTATATGTAACGTCAGCAGCTTGTATTCAGAAACAGACAAAATAGAGGAAACACTATTCCTTTTCTGGCTCATTTGAGCTCATATAGTGTCACTTTGTATATTATAATATTGACACTATACTTGACCTCAGAGGTGTTGGTGACCCGTGGGCGCGAAGACTAAAGATTTATAAGTAACGTCAGCAGCTTCTGGTTCTTACTCTGTTTCCCCCTTGGGATCATATAGTGTGAATATGTATATTGTAATATTCACAGTCATTATGATCTCAGAGGAGTTTATGACCCGTCGGCGCGAAGATGAAAGATTTCGAAGTCCCGGAGAAAAGAAGCTCTGAACATATTCACCGCTGGAAAGTATTTCGTTATTGATCTTGTTTTGTGTTCATGACTTTATTTTCCTTTTCCTTTTTGTGTGGCATCAGTGTCACTCTCTATATTGTAGTAGAGTGTCATATTTTCACACAACAGGAATTGGAGATTTGTCGCCGCCAGGAGTAAACCATCTCAAATACAGCTTACTGACCTTTATAACTTACTTGATGAGATATTTTTACAGTGAGAATATTTTTTGAAATTGCAGTTTAAAAAAAGATTGTTTGCATAGACACTTTCTTACTGAATGCCTTTGATAAACCCTACATTTTTTAATGATATTTTGGTATTTCTCTTTTTCTCTGTTGTGGTTCCTATTCTCGTTCTCCCTATAGAATTTATAGGAATAGTAGTGTATATATTACTACTATCCTATATGTTCTTAAAGGAGTACGTGATCTGTTAGCGGAGCAGTGAGCGACCTCTAAGCACTACGACAAAACTTTCCCGACTTCTACAGAATAGAAATTGTAAAAATTTTGATTTTTTTGTTGTGCTCCTTATTCTTCTTCTCCTGTGGAATACTATAAACGCACCCTGTACATTTTAATACTGTGAGTTTATAGTACTTCAAAGGGGTTGGAGATCTATCTGTGCGAGACATTAACAACATATACTACAGTTATTTCCGTTGATAACTTACTACCTCACAGTTTGTAACACTGCTAATATTTTATAAAATAGTAGTCCCTAAAAAAAATTATATACATAGTGCTTCATTTAATGTTTTGATGAAGCGTACATTTCTAGGTAATATGACGTCATTTGTGTTTAACTGTTTTTTACTTGTTATTGTTGTTGTGACCTGAGATGATGTAGTGCGGGAGTGTTTCTTGTAGCACTTCTTTTCTACTTTATCTAAAAGTAACTGATGCCCTCTTATATTAACAAGAATATGGGGCAACACTTTTACAAACTATAGACGACAAAAAAAAGGGAGGGTGTGGCCATGCTTAAGGGATATTTTATGAATTGCGTTTTTATTTGTCACCCCTCTGATATATACAGCTACACTTTCCTAAGAAAGTATATTTGTGATTGCTTAATAAAAACTGTTTCAAACCTAGACTGAAATTTTTGCAGCGCAACCACACCTACTATTTTGCTGCAAGGAAGTAGCACTCCCCGCGACAGAAGTAAGCACCGCACTATAACTATACATTATAAGTAAACATTGCTCCCGAGAAGTAGCCTACTCAGAACCTTATTTAAATGAAGACCGCAACAGCGCGCTTTCTTTTGCAACCCCCTCCTCCATATTATAATTTTTCCTCCAAAGATGTAGCACTCCCCGTCAGAAAAGTAAACACCACATAAGTAAATACTGCTCCTGGGAAGTATCCCACCCGCTGACTTTATAAAATGAAGACCGCAACACACTCTGTTATTTTCCCAGCCGTGATTTGTAGGCCCCACGCAAATTATATAAATGGCCCTTAAAGTATATAAAAAACAATTTTTACCTTCACAGTCCCTGTCCACCACCTTGTGACCACTGTACAGAGTTAATAGTGTTCCTACCCTCCCCTCTACTACTTTTTTTTTCCTGTACTCCTTTGAAGTGCGTCACAAAATGGCTGACAACAGTGAACCGTTCCCACCCAATAAGGAGCAAACTTGTACTCGGAACCTAATGGCTGCCAACACTTCTACTTTTAATGCTTCACAGCCAATGAACATTAAGCTTCGGAAGGTCCTGCTTGGAACACGTTACCCAATCAGATGTCCCTGATACTCCGCGGAGGGGAGGGAATCGCTGACAACACTTCTACTTTCAATGGTTTACAGCCAATGAACATTAAGCTTGGGAAGGTCCTGCTTGGAACACGTCAGCCAATCAGATGTCCCTGCTACTCCGCGGAGGGGAGGGAATGGCTGGCAACACTTCTACTTTCAATGGTTCGCAGCCAATGAACATTAAGCTCTGGAAGGTCCTGCTTGGAACATGTGAGCCAATCAGATGTCCTTGCTACTCCGCGGAGGGGAGAGAATGGCTGGCAACACTTCTACTTTCAATGGTTCGCAGCCAATGAACATTAAGCTCGTTGTTGGAACACCTCAGCCAATTAAACGTTAATTTTGTTCCGCGCACAGGGAGAGAACACGCCCTCCCACATAATATTAAATTTTCTCTAACAAAGTGACACTATCCGTGATAAAAGTGAACACCGCATTATAAGTAAACATTACTGCGCATTATATCAAAGGAAGGCCGCAATATGGCGCATTGTTGTTTTCTCGATATGATTTCCACAGCCTACTGAACATTGCCGCAATACCACGCATCGTTGTTTTGCGGACGTAATTTCCACGGCCTACGCAACATTCACACTACCTGTCTGTGCACCTTACAGACTGCTTAAAATAAGTCCACAGTGTTCCTACTATACCCTCTTATACAATTTTTCTCTTTTTTCCCCCCTACTCCTTTCAACTGAGTCACAAAATGGCTGCCAACACTTCCTAGTTTCAACAGTTTGCAGCCAATGAGCCGCAAGCTCGTGCTCGTAACGGCTCAGCCAATCAGATGTCAGAATTCTCAAATAGCGATATTTGTAAAATTTGATATTTCTCAAAAACTACTGAACGGATTTACCCCATTTAAACAAAAGCGTGCTTTCTGGACCAAGACCTTTCTCCCTGCCAAATTTGGCGTAATTCCGTTCAGCAGTTTGACCTGTAGCCTTGTCTAAAGTTTCCTATGGAAATTGCATGGAGAAAACACGTTTTGGGACCCCCCTTTTTTCTCAGCCCCCCCTTGACGAATCACCCCCAAACTTTCAAGATAGGATCTGATCTAAAAAGAGAAGTTTTTGGGAAAATTTTGTAAACATTCGTCAAACGACGCCAAGTTATAAGCAAATCAAAAAATGCTTTTCCTATGGAAACGTGGTCCTAACTATAACTATCTACTGGCGACCGCCAGTAGATAATATATATATATATATATATATATATATATATATATATATATATATATATATATATATATATATATACTTCCCAAGGTGCCCCTGATCTTAGAGACGCACTCCACGAGGTAACAGGTATCAAACCTTCTTTATTAGAAGAGCTGCGCACCATAGCTGCCAAGTTGAAAGTCCCGACGCGTTTCAAAGCTCACGCTTCTTCTTCATGGGGCGGCAATGCAAAAAGTGACGAACCTGCAGCCATTATTTATCCATTGCGCATGCGTTCCTGGTGAACAGCATGCTGGTAGTTGCAGTTAATTAATTCTCCTTCAGTGGAGTCCGTGCACTTTCATTCAATTCTTGTTGCCTTTAAATTATTCACAGCCCTCCAGTGGGCTACGGACATGGTATTCAGCTCTCATCTGCAGCTACCTCACGCTGCAAACCAGGCTGTCTGATGGCAGCCATGCAGTCCCGCTATCACATTCCCAGCGGGTGGTGCGTCTCCCGCGGCTGAGGCCGCCGCGTAAAACATACTTCCCAAGGTGCCCCTGATCTTAGAGACGCACTCCACGAGGTAACAGGTATCAAACCTTCTTTATTAGAAGAGCTGCGCACCATAGCTGCCAAGTTGAAAGTCCCGACGCGTTTCAAAGCTCACGCTTCTTCTTCATGGGGCGGCAATGCAAAAAGTGACGAACCTGCAGCCATTATTTATCCATTGCGCATGCGTTCCCTGGTGAACAGCATGCTGGTAGTTGCAGTTAATTAATTCTCCTTCAGTGGAGTCCGTGCACTTTCATTCAATTCTTGTTGCCTTTAAATTATTCACAGCCCTCCAGTGGGCTACGGACATGGTATTCAGCTCTCATCTGCAGCTACCTCACGCTGCAAACCAGGCTGTCTGATGGCAGCCATGCAGTCCCGCTATCACATTCCCAGCGGGTGGTGCGTCTCCCGCGGCTGAGGCCGCCGCGTAAAACATACTTCCCAAGGTGCCCCTGATCTTAGAGACGCACTCCACGAGGTAACAGGTATCAAACCTTCTTTATTAGAAGAGCTGCGCACCATAGCTGCCAAGTTGAAAGTCCCGACGCGTTTCAAAGCTCACGCTTCTTCTTCATGGGGCGGCAATGCAAAAAGTGACGAACCTGCAGCCATTATTTATCCATCATCATTTGAGATGTCATCAGTGATGTCATCAGTGATGTCACTGACCATGTCATGAGTGATGTAATATGTGACGTCATCAGCAGTGCATTGCGGGGCGCGAGTTATAGTTAGCTGAACTAACTATAACGGGGAATTTCACGAGTTTTGTACGAGTGCAATGTCCAAGTAACTATAACTGTCCCTAAAACCTATGGTTTTTTCAGTGAATTTCAAAGGTTTTTTAAATGCTAATTTGTAACTATAACGTGTCTGAAACCTATGGTTTTTTCAGTGAATTTCAAAGGTTTTTTAAATGCTAATTTCTAACTATAACGTGCCTGAAACCTATGGTTTTTTCAGTGAATTTCAAAGGTTTTGTAAATGACAATTTTTAAATGTATTAATTGTTATATTAATTTTTTCATACTGATTTACTACATTTTTAGAAACAATTTTTTTTTACATATTTTATTTTTAAATTACATTGTAATTACATTATACATTACATTACAAAAATACTTTCTCAGAATGAATTACTTTAGTTTAAATACTTTGCACATAGGCAATAGACTTTTAAGTACAGTAGTTACAGTTGTTGCAATGGGCAACACATTTTTCAAACACAATGCAACATTCAGCTCAATGTGAATTTCTAGTTAAATGCAATTAGTTACTTTATGGATTACTTTTCTAACCACAGGACTGGATCCTAGATTCAGTCCTGGGACATCTCCTGTAAACAGTTGAGTAAAAGCGTTTTGGTTACAGTACTGATTTTTAAGGAATATTATTGTATTTTAAAAGTTGACACAGAAACTTTTTCTCATATGGTCACCAATGTTATCCTATGGAAGGAAATTCACTTAGCAGGTAAAAACTGTTATTGTTACTTTTTCTTACTCAGTGTTGGATCCTGGATCCAGCACTGGTGCATCTCCTGTAAACAGTTGAAAGAATGCGTTTAAGTCATACAGGTGATTTTTAAGGAATATTTGTAGTTTGTAAAAATCAACACTTTGAAACTTTTTTGCTGAAAACCAGACAATGGATTCCTATGGAAGAAAATATAAGTTACTGGTAAGTACGGTTAAAATTACTTTTCAGGGTCAGTGCTGGGCTAAAAGATGCAGCACTGGGTTCTCTCCTGATAACAGGTGAGTAAATCGGAATTCGTATTTCGGCTGATTTTAGAGGAATATTTTAAAGTTCCAAAACTCCACACTTAGAAGAATTTCCAAGTGAAACCAGTCAATGTTAGCTTATGGAAGGAAATTCAAGTTACTGGTAAGTACGGTTAAAATTACTTTTTAGGACCAGTACTGGGCTGAAAGATACAGCACTGAGGTCTCTCCTGATAACAGGTGAGTAAATCGGAATTCGTATTTCGGCTGATTTTAGAGGAATATTTGTATGTTTCAAAAATCAACACAGAAACTTTTTCAGCAAAAATCAGGCAATGATATCCTATGGAAGAAAATTCAAGTTACTGGTAAGTACGGTTAAAATTACTTTTCAGGACCAGTACTGGGCTGAAAGATACAGCACTGAGGTCTCTCCTTATAACAGGTGAGTAAATCGGAATTCGTATTTCGGCTGATTTTAGAAGAATATTTGCACAATGGTGAAGGGTGGGGGCGGGGCCTGAGGTGACATCTGTGCAAACGCGCCCCGTGGCGCGTTTTAAGTTGGGGGATTAAGTCCCCTTGAATCCTGAGGGTCCCCGGAGTCCAACTAGCCCACCATATACCTCCAAAAGCGCCACAGAGCTGCGTTGCAGAGAGGTGTAAAAAGGGGCGTGGCCTCTGTACACCTCTCTGCAAGGCAGCCCCTGGCGCATACTGGAGGTTCCTGGTGGGCTAGTTGGCCCCAGGGACCCCCAGTATTCAAGGGAGTCGTTCCCCTCTGCAAACGCGCCAGGGGCGCGTTTGCAGAGTGGTGAAGGAAGGGGCGGGGCCTGCGGGCCCGATCGTTTTTCCGTGGTGGTCCCCGGGGCTCTGGGGGTCCGTAACGGACCCCCATATTTAAATGTTTAGTGCCCGGGGAGGTGGCGGTCCCCGGGCGTGTGGGGGCTGGAGCCCCCACACAGGTTTTTAATTTAAAAAAAAGCCCGGGGAGGTGGTGGTCCCGGGGCTGCGGGAGGGCTCAGAGCCCTCCCGCACCATTTTAAAAAAAGCCCCGGGGGTGGTGGTCCCCGGGGCTTGGAGGGCCCTTGAGGCCCCCACACATAAAATTAACCCCCCCCACCATGCCCCCGGGACTTGGGCCACCCGAGGGCCAATTAACTATCGAAGCGCAGGATTCCTTGTGGGACCCCCTGAGCAAACCTAGGGGGTCAGGGTGTTTCCTACCCTGCCCCCTTTGTGCGCTTGCGCACTTGTTTCTGTCCCTCGGTTCTACCGATGGACAAAATGGCTGCCAACATTTCCTGAATCGGAATGTTGACAGCCAGCTGACAACCAATTAACATGCAGCTCGTGATCGGGACGGTGCGCGCAGGGTGCGCTGAGGGTACGCGGACCCTACTCGGCCATAGATATCACTATCTTTTTACTTTTCATTTTCTCAGCAACTACTGAACGGATTTACACCATTTAACAAAAAGGGTTCTTTCTGAACCAAGAACTACCTCTTTGCCAAATTTGGTGTAATTCCGTTCAGCAGTTCGGGCTGTAGCCGTGTCTAAAGTTTCCTATGGAAAAATGCATGGGGAAAACGTGTTTTGGGACCCCCTTTTTTCTCGGCCCCCGCTTGACGAATCCCCCCGAGACTTTCAGGGTAGGAGCGGACCGGAGCGGGCCACAAAGTTTGAAAATTTCGCGAAGATACGTCAACCGGCAAGAGAGTTATTTCAAATAGAATGTCGCGGATTTCCTATGGATAATAGGTTGTAACTATAACTATCTACTGGCGACCGTAGAAATACTAATTTCAGGAATTGTGGTGTGTTCTAAGGTGATTTTACCCTGTGAAAAACCTTCTGCTGGGATATCATGAAATATGTTTGAGAGAAAACTATTTTCACATGCTTGTCCCATACAGTTTTGGAAGGTGCTCCAGAAGCTAAAATGAGAGCATATTTTCTGTAAATTCACATTATCTTTCTCAGTCATGTGAGAATGAAGTCTGACATTCTCAGTAAAACATGTACATCCAACAAGGGCAGAGACTGTCAGTTGATTCCTTTGTGTTCTACTGCAGCTTCCCAGAGTGTTCTAAAGAACAACTAGAGTGCTAACAGCCTTACTTATGACAAAAGTATGGCACACCTGAAGCCATCTTGATTGGAATAAACTGGTAACACTTAAAACATTTAATTTAAAAAGGAACAAAATGATGGGGTTCATCTTGTCATAGAAATTATGGTTAGTGCTCTGGAAAGAAAAATTAGGACATGTTTCAAGTGTGATCTCAAATATCTTCCTGTTATATTTCAACAGGAGCAGCCTGTCAGTTGATGCCTTTGTGTTCTACTGCAGCTTCCCAGAGTGTTCTAAAGAACAACTAGATCGCTAACAGTCATACTTATGACAAAAGTATGGCACACCTGAAGCCATCTTGATTGGAATAAACTGGTAACACTTAAAACATTTAATTTAAAAAGGAACAAAATGAGGGGGTTCATTTTGCCATAGAAATTATGGTTAGTGCTGTAGAAAGAAAAATTAGGACATGTTTTAAGTGAGATCTCAAATATCTTCCTGTTATATTTCAACAGGAGCAGCCTGTCAGTTGATGCCTTTGTGTTCTACTGCAGCTTCCCAGAGTGTTCTAAAGAACAACTAGAGTGCTAACAGCCTTACTTATGACAAAAGTATGGCACACCTGAAGCCATCTTGATTGGAATAAACTGGTAACACTTAAAACATTTAATTTAAAAAGGAACAAAATGAGGGGGTTCATTTTGCCATAGAAATTATGGTTAGTGCTGCAAAAAGAAAATTTAGTGCATGTTTTAAGTGAGATCTCAAATCCTCTTCTATTTCATTAGAAAATTCTGACATGCAGACTGAAACAATCACTTTCAATACCAGCAGTAGACTTCCAGTTAACTCCTTGGTGAGCAGTAGCTTTACTACAGTGATCTAATGAACAACTAGAGTAATAACATTCTGAATTTATGGCAAATGTGTGACACATCTGAATGCCTTCTTGATGGAATCAAAGTAAAAACTGAAAGCATTTCCTACTGAGGAGACTGCAGTAAATGAGGAAATTAGGAAACTTCATAACAAAGAAGTCTTCCAAGATGGCCACCAGTGAAAAAAGAGCCCAAATGTAGAACACATATTACCCAGATGTAGCCCACATATAGCCCAATGACAAAAGTGTGCAAAACACTTTTTATTTTTAGTTTTTTTGCAGTTTTATGTAGTGCAGACTGGTCAGGTATTGGAGCGTTGCATCTTAAAACATGACCCCTACACTACAAAAACACCACTGCACTACCCTAAACCCTAAAACACTACCCCAGCACGACCCCCTACACTACACAAGCACCACTGCACTATCCTAAACCCTAAAACACTACCCCCAGCATAACCCCCTACACTACACAAACACCACTGCACTACCCTATACCCTAAAACACTACCCCAACACCACTGCACTAACCTAAATCCTAAAACACTACCCCCAGCACGACCCCTACACTACCCAAACACCACTGCACTACCCTAAAACATGACCCCCTACACTACACAAACACCACTGCACTACCCTAAACCCTAAAACACTACCCCCAGCACGACCCCCTACACTACACAAGCACCACTGCACTACCCTAAACCCTAAAACACTACCCCCAGCACGACCCCCTACACTACACAAGCACCACTGCACTACCCTAAACCCTAAAACACTACCCCAGCACGACCCCCTACACTACACAAACACCACTGCACTACCCTAAACCCTAAAACACTACCCCCAGCATGACCCCCTACACTACACAAGCACCACTGCACTACCCTAAACCCTTAAACACTACCCCCAGCACGACCCCTACACTGCCCGAACACCACTGCACTGCCCTAAACCCTGAAACACCAGCCCCTGCACGACCCCCTACACTGCCCGAACACCACTGCACTGCCCTAAACCCTGAAACACATACCCTAGCACGACCCCTACACTGCCCGAACACCACTGCACTGCCCTAAACCCTGAAACACCACCCCCTTCACGACCCCTACACTGCCCGAACACCACTGCACTGCCCTAAACCCTGAAACACCACCCCCAGCATGACCCTTACACTGCCCGAACACCACTGCACTGCCCTAAACCCTGAAACAGTACCCCCAGCAAGACATCCTACACTGCCCGAACACCACTGCACTGCCCTAAACCCTGAAACATCACCCCCAGCAAGACCCCTACACTGCCCGAACACCACTGCCCTAAACCCTGAAACACCACCCCCAGCACGACCCCCTACACTGCCCGAACAACACTGCACTGCCCTAAACCCTGAAACACCACCCCCAGCACGACCCCCTACACTGCCCGAACACCACTGCACTGCCCTAAACCCTGAAACACCACCCCCTGCACGACCCCCTACACTGTCCGAACACTACTGCACTGCCCTAAACCCTGAAACACCATCCCCAGCACGACCCCCTACACTGCACGAACACCACTGCACTGCCCTAAACCCTGAAACACTACCCCCAGCAAGACCCCCTACACTGCCCGAACACCACTGCACTGCCCTAAACCCTGAAACATCACCCCCAGCAAGACCCCTACACTGCCCGAACACCACTGCCCTAAACCCTGAAACACCACCCCCAGCAAGACCCCCTACACTGCCCGAACACCACTGCACTGCCCTAAACCCTGAAACACCAGCCCCAGCACGACCCCTACACTGCCCGAACACCACTGCACTGCCCTAAACCCTGAAACACCACCCCTGCACGACCCCCTACACTGCCCGAACACCACTGCACTGCCCTAAACCCTGAAACACCACCCCTGCACGTCCCCCTACACTGCCCGAACACCACTGCACTGCCCTAAACCCTGAAACACCACCCCCTGCACAATCCCCTACACTGCCCGAACACTACTGCACTGCCCTAAACCCTGAAACACCACCCCCAGCATGACCCCCTACACTGCACGAACACCACTGCACTGCCCTAAACCCCGAAACACTACCCCCAGCAAGACCCCTACACTGCCCGAACACCACTGCCCTAAACCCTGAAACACCACCCCCAGCAAGACCCCCTACACTGCCCGTACACCACTGCACTGCCCTAAACACTGAAACACCACCCCCAGCATGACCCCCTACACTGCCCGAACACCACTGCACTGCCCTAAACCCTGAAACACCACTCCCAGCACGAACACCACTGCACTGCCCTAAACCATGAAACACCAGCCCCAGCACGACCCCCTACACTGCCCAAACACCACTGCACTGCCCTAAACCCTGAAACACCACCCCCAGCACGACCCCCTACACTGCCCGAACACCACTGCACTGCCCTAAACCCTGAAACACCAGCCCCAGCACAACCCCGTACACTGCCCGAACACCACTGCACTGCCCTAAACCCTGAAACACCAGCCCCAGCACGACCACCTACACTGCCCGAAAACCACTGCACTGCCCTAAACCCTGAAACACCAGCCCCAGCACGACCCCCTACATTGCTCGAACACCACTGCACTACCCTAAACCCTCAAACACCAGCCCCAGCACGACCCCCTACAATGCCCGAACACCACTGCACTGCCATAAACCCTGAAACACCAGCCCCAGCAAGACCTCCTACACTGCCCGAACACCACTGCACTGCCCTAAACCCTGAAACAACACCCCCAGCAAGACCCCCTACACTGGCCGAACACCACTGCACTGCCCTAAACCCTGAAACACCACCCCCTGCACGACCCCCTACACTGCCCAAACACCACTGCACTGCCCTAAACCCTGAAACACCACCCCCTGCATGACCCCCTACACTGCCCGAACACCACTGCACTGCCCTAAACCCTGAAACACCACCCCTCAGCACGACACCCTACACTGCCCGAACACCACTGCACTGCCCTAAACCCTGGAACACCACCCCCAGCACGACCCCCTACACTGCCCGAACACCACTGCACTGCCCTAAACCCTGAAACACCACCCCCTGCACGACCTCCTACACTGCTGGAACACCACTGCACTGCCCTAAACCCTGAAACACCACCCCCAGCACGACCCCCTACACTGCCCGAACACCACAGCACTGCCCTAAACCCTGAAACATCAACCCCAGCAAGACCCCCTACACTGCCTGAACACCACTGCCCTAAACCCTGAAACACCACCCCCTACCCTGCACGAACACCACTGCACTGCCCTAAACCCTGAAACACCACCTCCAGCAAAACCCCCTACACTGCCTGAACACCATTGCTCTGCCCTAAATCCTGAAACACTAGCCCCAGCACGACCCCCTACACTGCCCAAACACCACTGCACTGCCTTAACCCTGAAACACCACCTCCAGCAAAACCCCCTACTCTGCCTGAACACCATTGCTCTGCCCTAAATCCTGAAACACTAGCCCCTGCACAACCCCCTACACTGCCCAAACACCACTGCACTGCCCTAAACCCTGAAACACCACCCCCTGCATGACCCCCTACACTGCCCGAACACCACTGCACTTCCCTAAACCCTGAAACACCACCCCTCAGCACGACACCCTACACTGCCCGAACACCACTGCACTGCCCTAAACCCTGAAACACCACCCCCAGCACGACCCCCTACACTGCCCGAACACCACTGCACTGCCCTAAACCCTGAAACACCACCCCCTGCACGACCTCCTACACTGCCGGAACACCACTGCACTGCCCTAAACCCTGAAACACCACCCCAGCACGACCCCTACACTGCCCGAACACCACTGCACTGCCCTAAACCCTGAAACATCAACCCCAGCAAGACCCCCTACACTGCCTGAACACCACTGCCCTAAACCCTGAAACACCACCCCTACACTGCACGAACACCACTGCACTGCCCTAAACCCTGAAACAACACCTCCAGCAAAACCCCTACACTGCCTGAACACCATTGCTCTGCCCTAAATCCTGAAACACTAGCCCCAGCACGACCCCCTACACTTCCCAAACACCACTGCACTGCCCTAAACCCTGAAACACCACCCCCAGCACGACCCCCTACACTGCCCAAACTCCACTGCACTGCCCTAAACCCTGAAACACCAGCCCCAGCAAGACCCCTACACTGCCCGAACACCACTGCACTGCCCTAGACTCTGAAACACCAGCCCCAGCAAGACCCCCTACACTGCCCGAACACCACTGCACTGCCCTAAACCCTGAAACACCAGCCCCAGCACGACCCCCTACACTGCCCGAACACCACTGCACTGCCCTAAACCCTGAAACACCAGCCCCAGCACGACCACCTACACTGCCCGAACACCACTGCACTGCCCTAAACCCTGAAACACCAGCCCCAGCACGACCCCTACACTGCCCTAACACCACTGCACTGCCCTAAACCCTGAAACACCAGCCCCAGTACGACCCCCTACACTGCCCGAACACCACTGTACTGCCCTAAACCCTGAAACACCAGCCCCAGCACGACCCCCTACACTGCCCGAACACCACTGCACTGCCCTAAACCCTGAAACACCACCCCTGCATGACCCCCTACACTGCCCGAACACCACTGCACTGCCCTAAACCCTGAAACACCACCCCCTGCAGCACCCCCTACACTGCCCGAACACCACTGCACTGCCCTAAACCCTGAAACACCACCCCCAGCACGACCCCCTTTACTGCTCGAACACCACTGCACTGCCCCAAACCCTGAAACACCACCCCCAGCATGACCCCCTACACTGCCCGAACACCACTGCCCTAAACCCTGAAACACCACCCCCTGCACGACCCCCTACACTGCCCAAACACCACTGCACTGCCCTAAACCCTGAAACACCACCCCTACACTGCCCGAACACCACTGCACTGCCCTAAACCCTGAAACACCACCCCCAGCATGACCCCTACACTGCCCGAACACCACTGCACTGCCCTAAATCCTAAAACACCACCCCCAGCATTACCCCCTACACTGCCCAAACACCACTGCACTGCCCTAAACCCTAGAACACTACCACCAGCACGACCCCCTACACTACCTGAACACCACTGCACTACCCTAAACCCTAAAATACTACCCCCAGCACAACCCCCTACACTACCCGAACACGACTGCACTGCCCTAAACCCTCAAACACTCCCCCCAGCACGACCCCCTACACTACCCGAACACCACTGCACTGCCCTAAACCCTAAAACACTTCCCCCAGCATGACCCCCTACACTACCCGAACACCATTGCACTGCCCTAAACCCTAAAATACTTCCCCCAGCACGACCCCCTACACTACCCAAACACCACTGCACTGCCCTAAACCCTAAAACACTACCCCCCGCATGACCCCTACACTACCCAAACACCAATGCACTACCCTAATCCCTAAAACACTACCCCCTGCATGACCCCCTACACTACCCTAAACCCTAAAACACTACACCCGCATGACTCCCTACACTACCCAAAGACCACTGCACTACCCTAAACCCTAAAACACGACCTCCTACACTACACAAACACCACTGCACTACCCTAAACCCTAAAACACTACCCCCTACACTACACAAACACCACTGCACTACCCTAAACCCTAAAAAACTACCCCCAGCACGAACCACTACACTACCCAAACACCACTGCACTACCCTAAACCCTAAAAACTACCCCCAGCAGTACCCCTACACTACCCAAACACCACTGCACTACCCTAAACCCTAAAACACTACCCCCAGCAGTACCCCCTACAGTACCCAAACACCACTGCACTACCCTAAATCACTACCCCCAGCACGACCCCCTACACTACTCAAACACCACTGCACTACCCTAAACCCTAAAACACTACCCCAGCACGACCCCCTACACTACCCAAACACCACTGCACTACCCTAAACCCTAAAACACTCCCCCAGCACGACTCCCTACACTACCCAAACACCACTGCACTACCCTAAACCCTAAATCTACCCCCAGCATGACCCCCTACACTACACAAACACCACTGCACTACCCTAAACCCTAAAACACTACCCCCAGCACGACCCTCTTCACTACCTAAACACAACTGCACAATTTGTTACAGGCGTTGCAACGCAGGCCTGTGGTGCTTACTGGAAGTACCTAGTGGGCTAGTTGGGCCCCAGGGACCCTCAGGATTCAAGGTGACCTAATCCCCCAACTTAAAATGCACCACGGGGCGCGTTTGCACAGTGGTGAAGGGAGGGGCGGGGCCTCAGGTGACATGTGCGCAAACACGCCCTGTGGTGCATTTTAAGTTGGGGAATTAATTCCCTTTGAATCCTGAGGGACCCTGGGGCCAACTAGCCCACCAGGTACCTTCAGTAAGCACAACAGAGTTGCGTTGCAGAGAGGTGAAAAAAGGTGCGTGGCCTCGGAACGCCTCTCTGCAACTCAGCTCTGTGGTCCTAACTGTAGGTACCTGGGGGCTAGTTGGGCCCCAGGGACCCTCAGGAATTCAAGGGGACTTAATCCCGCAACTTAAAACGCGCCTCGGGGTGCGTTTGCACACATGTCACCTCAGGCCCCCTCCCTTCACCACTGTGCAAACGCGCCCTGTGCGCGTTTTAAGAGGTAGTTTTAATCCCCTGCCCTATTATGTACTAGGGACTTGCAGAGGAGGTCATGCTAATCACAGGGGTACCCCAACGCATAGTGTTCCCTAGTGTATGTAGGTGTTTTCACTGTATTCTAAGTGTCTTTTAGCATAGCACTGGCTCTGGTTAGTCAGAGTCAGTTACCACCAGTACCCGTCTGAAAAAGTTGTGGGCACAGGATGATTTTGCAACAAGGCCTCTTTCTGCTCCTCGGTTGGTTCTTTCTGCACATCTTTTGCTTCTTTCTGTGCGTTTTTTCTTCTTTCTTCACATGTCCTACCTCTGTAGGCATAGTTAGAAACTAGCATTTAAAAAAACCTTTGAAATTCACTTAAAAAATCATAGGTTTCAGGCACGTTATAGTTAGAAATTAGCATTTAAAAAACCTTTGAAATTCACTGAAAAAACCATAGGTTTCAGACACGTTATAGTTAGAAATTAGCATTTAAAAAACCTTGTCATATACATATATATGACTAAACGAGCAGGCAGGCCGGACGCGGCCCGTTCTCTATTCAATGAAACAGAGGAGGGATATGCAGGAAAACGATTCATCATTGGGGCAACCAACGGGAACCACTAGCAAAAATCTCAAACAAATGCTGGCGCAGTATGAAAGGTTACAACGGAAAGAGATTAACAGGTGGTGGGTAGTCTCCTAAGTCGATAATTACATTGAGGTAGGAAGAGTCCCCAGGGCTTTACGCATTTTAATTACGCCTACGTATCAAAACCCACATCCAAAACTATTGGAAGAATGGTCCACACTGATGGCGGCCACATGCAAGAATATGCTAGGACTACTCTCGAAATATGCCGGGATTGAACTGGAGACAGCATGTAAAGAAATCGATAAACTAAAGGAGGAATTGGACAAATGTCCTGAGCTAGAGGAAACAAAAACCGCATTAACTCAGATGGAGGTGAGACTGGACAAATATGAGGAGGAAATTAAACAAAAGAAACGACGCAAGTTCTTGAGAGACAAACAGGATTATGCGAATGGCAGGATCCTGACCTTTGGCAGGAAATACGACGGAGCCATCAGGCAATTTAAACAGATGGGAGCCCTTAGACAACAAGAGCTAGCAACATCTGACTCGGGGTCTGAGAGCTACTCGGACCTGGAGGAACAAGCAGGGTCCCTAAGGAAGGACTCGCTGCCTTTCACATCATTAGAGGAATACCGTTTTTTACAACCAACAAGACATTGAGACCAAAACCACCGGACGGAGGAAGAGGAAGAGGCGCAAACACACGAGGAGGAAAACCCGGAGTGGAGGACAACAGCACAAGAGACACAACGCCGCATGGGAGGACAACTCGGCAGACAAAGAGAAAATAATGGGTGAGCAGAACCTAACAGTTGTTAACCTATCCTCACATGAACTGACGGAGGCAGAACAATCCCTATTGGAACTTGGACTAACTTTTTGCCCCACAGCGAACTTTAATTACAGTGAAATTTGTGTGCATGTTTTTTTATTTGTGCGTAAATTGAAGTTATGTAAAATGTTTTTAGAAAAGTACAAGAAAGACAGCTCTACAGGCAGGGGCAGAAGTGCAGGGGAGCGTGATCAGACTTTTGACTGCTTGTGCATGAGAGACATTGAAGGCCTGGCATGCCTTGCAGAGCTGAATGAAGGTGTGGGTGAATGGACTAATGAGGAAGATCTTTTGGGGCAATTGGGCCTAGAAAAGAGAGGGACAGTCAAGACCACTTTTAAACCCAAGTCCACTTCTAACCCCAATACACTGCATGACAGCCTGGACACATTCCATGAGATCGTAGTACGGGACCTGATGAGAATATGGAAAAATACCCAAAATAAACATGCACATAATCTCACTTCAGAACAGAGGATGGCACTGTCTACACTAAATGAAGATCAGAGTTTTGTTATCAAGCCATCTGACAAAGGTGGCAATGTGGTCCTTTGGGACATTAATATGTACAAGGATGAGGCAAACAGACAGCTCACAGCTTCTGGAAGCTATATAAGATCTAGCAGGGAGGCATATGATGAGGCGACCACCCGCTTCTATGCTGCTTTGACAGAATGGAGGCAGAAGGAACTCCTAGGGGAAGATGAGTTTCACTTCCTCTACACGAAAAAACCTACGGCGCCATGTTTTTACATGCTGCCGAAGGTTCATAAGAACAACATCAATCCCCCCGGTAGACCAATCGTGTCAGCTAATGGCAGTCTCCTGGAAAGTACATCGATATTTTTGGACTCCTTCTTGTTTCCTTATGTCCTTAGCCTTCCCTCGCACTGCAGGGATAGCACTGATTTCATCAACAAAATAGAAGGAATTCCATGGCAGGAGAACTGTTAGTTGGTGACGATTGACGTGGTCTCCCTCTATACCTGTATTGAGCACAGCCAGGGCATAGGAGCATGCAGACACTTTTTCAGGGATAAATCGATCTTCTTATTTGAACACTCTAAGATGCTGAGGATAGATGGTACAAACAAGAGGTCGGAACTGCCATGGGAAGTTGCTTTGCACCCAGTTATGCCTGTATGCTAATGGGATGGTGGGAGGAGCAAGTGATATGGGTTGAGAACAATGAACCTTGGACTAGGCATATTACATTCTGGACGAGATTCATAGATGACATTTTTATGGTCTGGAAGGGAACCAAATCAGAACTTGAGCACTTCCTTGGTATAATGGCAGACAATGAGGTCAACCTCCGCTTCACCCACAAATGTGACCAGAAGGAGATGGATTTTCTGGATGTGTCTGTTTGTGTGGAGAATGAAATGATTGTGACCAAGTTATACAGAGAAGCGACCTCAGGCAATAGCATGCTACATGCAGATAGCCACCATCCCCTCAAACTCAAGTGGAGTATCCCCTACGGGGAACTCATTAGGGCAAGGCGTAACTGCAGCACACAACAAAGCTATGAGGAAGAAAAACAGAGAATGATGGGGAGGTTTCGTAACAGGGGGTATCCCCAGAAAGTTCTGAAGGCAGCAGAAGAAAAGGTAGCCAAGCGCGAAAGATCTAGCTTGTTAGTTAAGAGACCGAAACAAACCACTGAGAAGAAAGTCAGAATGATCACAACTTTCAACACAGAGGCAGCATCTGTCAGGAACACGCTGAACAGACATTGGCACATGGTTAAGAATGACCCGGTGATAGGCACACTTGTCACCACGCACCCACTAGTCACATACAGGAAGTCCCACTCCCTTAAGGACATGCTGGTTACCAGCTACATGGGGGGTACCAAACAGCAGGGGTGGCTGCAGCAACAAAAAGGGTTTTACAAGTGCGGAAAATGCAAAGCGTGCAGCAACAGTAGTAACAGGAGAATGTATCCTTTACCTACAGGCAAAACAAATGATATTAAGAAATTCATGAACTGCAATACTGATTACTGTGTGTATGTTATCATGTGTCCTTGTAAGAAAATGTATGTGGGCAGTACAATTTTCCAGATGAAAAAGAGGATATTGGAGCATACCAGGGCAGTCAGGAATGGTGATTTGAGTTACTCCACAGCTAGACATTGGTTTAAACACCACAACCAGAATCCTAACAGTCTTTCTTTTTTTTGGCATTGACAGGATTGCAGCCAACCCCAGAGCGGGTGACCTTGAGAAACACCTGAGAATCCTGGAATCCAAATACATTATTCTCCTCGATAGCAAGACCCCCTTTGGGATCAACGAAGATGAGGAACTCTTTGTCCATATTGGATAAGTAACTTAGTCTATTTGGAAATTTCTTTTCCAGCTTCTGATGTGATCAATTGTTTTCCCTGGACGTACTGGAGTGTGGGGGGGGGGATCCCAACCACATTTCAGCACCAACAGTTTAAAACCTTCACTGGAGGCATAGTCCGATAGAATTTGTATTGAGGTATCGATACGAGAATGGACATATAGATGACTATACTGTGAAGGCCAGTCGAAAGTGTCTCCCAAACCTGTTTCCCTTTGTGTATATATATATATATAATCACTTCATCACTTCCCACCCTACTCCTTTACAAGCCCAACAGTCTGCAAAAACACGAAATAAATTTTAACAAAAAATACACTAAGATATAAAATAATGAATTAACTTACATTATTAAAATGTCATTTACAATTTCTTTTTTAATTTGAGGAGAGGATGAGGCCTTCGACCTTGAAGCTGGGGAACCGGGTTTGAGTCTCAGCAGGGACACGCAACATCCTGTGATTCTGGGCAAATCACTTAATCTCCCCGTGCCTAACAAAAAAAAATGAATGTGTCCGTCTGTAACACAACTGATGCTCATGTTCCCGTTATATAAAACTCCAAAAATAAATTATGAACAATTTATAAAATAGTACATGATACATATTTTAATACGCTAACAATAAAAATTTAATTAAAGATATAGAATTCCTTAAATGTAGCATCAAGCCAAAAAATAAACTCTACTAAAAGTAATTGAAAATGACTAACCGTTAAATAATATTGACTTAAAAACGTTCAAACTAATAACTTGCCAAAAGCCCAATTAGATATATATAATGATATTTATTAAAACGATATGAAATATTTTGATATTTTTAACAACGTAAAAGAAAAAATAACAGTCTTCCCTGCAATATTATAACATCACAATATTTTTACAATGATCTAAAAGACCAATGATGATTTTAAAATATTATTAAGGTAAAACATTGTTTTGGAGAGGACTTTTTAGCTTATTATAGGTTAGGTCTTATTTAGAGTTTGGCGACTGTCTCATCCACCCTATTTAGAGCGTAAAGATAGTCTATTTTGTATAAATAGTGTGGAAGAGGCATCCACCATTATTTTGCGTATGTCCCACATCCTCCAACAAGGACCGGCGATACCTATCGCAAACGTCAGTTAGCGGCAGTTTTTTTATCCCCGCCTAACCCTGAAAACTATCGCCATGTTAGTGGCGTATTAACAAGCCGTCGCTACATGGTGATAGTATCAGGGAACGGCGGTGAAAACTGCTGCTAACATCAGCGCGATGGCGATAGGAAATCCAGCGTTAGCGGGTGATACCTAGCGATAGGCCCATTAGCGGCAGAAAGGTCCCTTTTTCCCTCCTCTACGGGTCTTTGACAAACAGATGCCTGTCATACAAGAGTCTGAAGGGCAGAAAGGATCAGTCATCTTTCTTTATCTTCAATCATCAGAAGTTGTGCATCGCTGAGCTTTTCAGACCCGAGTTCTTGGTTCGGTGGCAAGAGCTCATTTTTTTGTGCAGTTGTCTGGATTGCATCTAAAAGCTGTGACCCTCCTCTAGTCCAGTTACTAAGGTTGGTGTCATGCCAGCAGAGTCTCGTTGTTTGGCTGTTTTTCTTTATCAGCGTCATTGTATTGCTCAGAATAACCTGCTGCGCTAAGTGGCTATGGACTGGTTTAACGGTGCGGAAGTAGTGAAGATATTTGTTGTCATTTCTCAAACATAGCAATTCATGGTCACTCACTGCTTTGTCTGATTTTCATTTTCTATGACATTTATTGCAACTGGTGAATGCTTTCAGCCCAAAAGGCCACATCGATTTCCTGTTACAAAATTGCACTCAGCATATTTTGGTGTACTCACCTAGTCCAGCCTTGCAGTTTTCTTGTCCTTCGTAGACAGTTTATCATTGTATTGTTTTGAAATAAAAATATGACAGTTATTTAATTGCACACCATAGAAGGAACACGCAGTGGGGTTAACTTAAAATCCTGGACTCCCCTTCCCCCACAGAATAAGATGAGGAGCCCCTGAGTTCCCCAAATCCCTTAGACATTCATAGCCTTAGGCTGCATGGGAGCCGCTGAAGCTTGTCTTCCGTCCCTGGATACAGAGCCTGATGCACAAAGGTACTTCCCACTGGCAAAGGCGACATAGCTACCTGTCTAAACGTACCGATCTGCAGCTCACAGAACTGCACTGCCTGGCAATACACTGCACACCCTCACCAACCCCCTGGGGAAGGAACAGGAAAGCCTTTGCTACTTAAAGGGGTATGAACAAATGCCTTGTGTCTGCTCCTGCAGCCACAAAGTATGGTGTCACCAGATGCCAAGGCCACAGGTTAATCTTTCGCAAAGTGTAAGCTGTCACTTTCTGACAGCCTACGCTCTTGTCGAAGCTACATGCATTGGGAGGAGGAGACAGCAGTCCCACACATCCCTGAATGCTCTTCCCGATGTCGAAGTCTAAATGGACAAGTTTTGGTTGCATTGTGACCCCAGTTCCTTTGAGAGGGCGAGCTTCAAGGATTTGGCCCATTGTGAATTTAAAATTGACGACTGCTTCCAATTTATTTTAATGAGGTCAGAGATTTGCACCGCAATGTCCAGAGTCTGCGTTCACAGCCCACGATTACTGAACATTTTGCTTGCAAATGATAGACTGCTGGCAGCCCAATCCAAGGCCTCGTGTTGTCCCTCAGTTGTTTCAAAGAAGGCTATTCTCATGCATTTTATTGTTTCATTGGTTCGTCCGTTTTTTGGTGCTAGTTGTAGCACAGTATGGATTAAATTATTAAAAAATGGAAATTTGAGAAGGTCGCTGTTGTTGTAGACCTCTAGTGATCAACAACTTAGAGATCTGTAATCCGATTGACATCTCCTCTGGTATGTTGCAAAAAACGTTCGGCATACTTTCTCAGGGCACCACAATTGATTATATAATCATAGCGGAACCCCTCAAAAAACTTATCTCTAATTGTGAGATCAATTATTTAAATTTTAGCGATCACGCTGCGATCACTGGTAAACTGAATTGGGCAGGGACCCATTCGGAACAGATAACATCAAACCTACGGTAACAAAAATTAATGGGATAACCCTAAAATGGGCCTTAGCAGACAAATCATCCCTTGTTCCAAAAATAATCACAAAGAGTCAGAGGGACATTTTAACATGCCTAGAATCTGCATCCAATCCAACCCAAGTAACCAGGGCATTTGTGTCTATATTAGCTGAGTTCAGGCACCATCTATCCAGGAAAAAAACGATTACCAGAACATCAGGGCCCAGATGGTTTGATCAATCATGTACCAAGTCCCTAACAGCTCTGCATCAGGCCCTGGAGGCAATCCCTAGAGATATAACCCTAGTGAAGAAACTTCTCTTCCAATATAATGGGGCCAGGAAGAAAAGAATTAAAACCCTAAAGGAAGAAGCGTGGAAACAACTCCACCTAGCGGCGATCTCAAAAAGTTCTAAGGATTTTTGGAGCATTATTAACGCTCCCTTCCTCAAACCACCATCAGCACCTACACTGGATTGCCATGTGGATGAGGAATCATGGGTCATATATTTCTCTCGCATATTTGATCCTAATGCGGAGGGGGTGACATCGCAGAACGTACCCATGATCCCTTTCATTGAACCACCACTGATCTTTGATTATTATGAGATCAGAGAAGCCCTTACCCAGTGCTCCATCAACAAAGTACCAGGACCGGATTGTACCCCTATAGATTTCTTCATTGACCAGCCAGATTTGTGGGGTCCTGTCCTGACAAATGTTTTTAACGCAGTTGCAAAAGTGGACACACCTGATTAATGGAAGAAATCAATTCCAATACCAATCTATAAGAAGGGAGACAAATCCGAAGCCAAAAATTATAGGCCAATATCATTGGTGGACAGCACGGCCAAACTCATGGGTAGGGTTCTATTGAATCGCTTAGAGTAATGGGCAGCCAAAAACAAGGTTTTAATCCCGGTCCAATATGGTTTTAAAAAGGGAATGGGTACCCAAGATCAGTGCCTCAACTTAAGTCTATTAATCGCCAAGTATTCCCAAGCAAAATCTGGCAGGTTATACTTGGCGTTTATGGACTTGTCCGCAGCATTTGACTGCGTGGCACATGAACACCTATGGAGGATAATGGAGGAAATGGGCATAGATGGGGCTATCATACTTTTTATCAGGCAGCTTTATACATGAGCCACGGCCGGGGTCAGATACGGGAGAGAAGGGGAGTGCACTAGGGCGCTTCCAATCAATAGAGGAGTCCGGCAGGGTTGCGTACTCACCCCATTTCTTTTCTCTATCTACACAAATGAGGTAGAGGCTCCCCTGTTGGACTCATTACTTGCGTCATGGAGCGCTGTTCAGTGAATACAGCGCATCCATGCTGTCGCAAGAAGGGCGTAGTGAGAAGTGTTGCAACGCTGTCTTGTCACAGCGCTGCAACACTTTTCATGACTGGGGCCCAGGAATGCGCACTATCTTATTGATGGTGCGCATTCCTGCACTGTAGTTTTGTCGCAGGGCAGCGCTGCAACATTGCTTGCAGCTCTGTCCAGCATCAAAACCTGCTGAGATGAGGCCCCAAGTGTTATCCCCATTTTTAAGACCAGCTATTTTCTGGTCTTAAATAACTGGCTCTAACTGCAGTTAGAGACAGTTTTTTTGGTCTTCAGAACTTCAAGGATCCCCTTGTGAATATGGAGAAGTGGGGTTTGCGGGCGTTTTTGCACGGGAACGCCTCTCCTGCATATAATTATTGCTAACAGAAGTGGCGATCTTTGCAACGGACGTTTTCACCTAAAAACTGTCGCTAACGGCTGTTAGCGACAGCTTGGTAATAGGGCGATAAAATGATCGCCGCATTAACGGCAGAAAAGTGCCCCTAACGTGGCGGTAACTCCTTGAGAATATGCCCCTTTGTCTTTCTATTCTTGTGTTGCTCACATGCCCCGTCCACAGTTTTCCACACTTCAACAGTTTTTCACATAATACAAAAGACTATGACTGGGAAATTCCCTTACGTCATGGGTTTCCTTGCATTTGACTACTGTCCTGCAGCTACTCTTGTCAATTTTCCTGTGTGGACAATCGATAAAGTATGTATGGGAGAAATGTGCATTTAATGATTTTACTTTTTCTCAACAGTTGTTTCATGCAATGCTCTTAAAACACTTTCATGGTTCTCAGAAATTCTTCAACACCAAATTTAAATGCACTAACTGGATTTGAAAAGCCACTGAAAATGAAGAAGCCCACAAGTTTAGACGGTGATCATCACATTTCCAATAGCCACCTTCGCCTGTGCCTCGTCCACAGCCCTGTTCACCTAAACAGATGCCTTTAGAAAATGTGTAAGAATTGCAGCATTTCAGCAGCATATTAGATTGAAGGGTAACTAATCTGTAAATGAGGATTTGGGAAATATTGCCCTAAATCCTGCTGGTTGCTGTTGTAATTTCTGAATACAAAAGATTTTGTGAAGGAGCACAGAGCCTGGCTCTAATTTTGATTGCTTGCAGTGTTCTAAGAATGGCTGCTTCTTACTCATATTTTCTAACGTCTGAACCTTATGTTAGAAAATACTACTCCCCCTCTCATTAATTAAATCTACCCCTTCCGTCGCTAAAATCAGGAATTTTGCTGTATGCGAAAAAAGCGGGAGAAAGTGCTCCAGATTTTGGAGTTATTTATTTATTACCTTAGAATACCCTTATAGTGATCTATTAAATGATACGTAAATAATTCTGTATCCTAAAATAAAGACGCTTTCAATGCCTAAATTATGGTGAAACTATCACGAGAACCTTAAACCGAATTAAGGGAAGGTATTAAAGTATTTTCCGTTTAGGCAAAGATTAACATGCTGAGCTGGGCGGTTGCTCCCAAGTAACTCTCTTGAGAAAACAGAACTTTAACGGCCTCCGTAGTCTAGTAGTTATTTCCTAGGCTAGCACCATGTCTAACTTTCAAACAGTGATTAATACCTGAGCCAAAAAATGTTTCACTTGTAATGTCGTTAATAATCTCGATCATTGCTCACCGAATCTGATTTTTTTTTATTGTGGATGATTGACTGTGAAGCCACACCAGTAGCTTTTATTGTATATATTTTCTACGTGACGGTTCAGCAATGTTAAAATTTACACCGAGAATGCCATGCTAACAAAAAACGAAATACACTTAATTCCCTCGAGAAATAAGCTGAAAAACCAACTTAAGGCATTGAAAATTTGAGAAAAATGGTTATTCTTGCACAATGCATTGTTCTTTGTAAAACTGACATGAGCCGATCCACTTGAGTAAATTTAATTGTAAACGCTATTTACAAACAAATTGACCTTTTCTCCACCGACCAGAAATCCACAAAGGGTTTTTTGGGCAGACGTATATGCTTTTATGACTGTGTAAAATATGCGTAAATCCCACTCCACCTACCTATCCAATCAACACCACTTCATTCATATTTGCATCTCCAGGTCACAGAAGAAACCGATCATCTAAGGACTGCCATATAGTTCTATCTTCTCCTCCTATCATGTTCATCCTCTGCATGGAGCCCTTTAGAACTAAGCACAGAAAATAACTTTACATTTCACCAATAATTTGATGGCACAAAGACATTTGTAAATCTCCTCTGCTCCATATATCCAGGGCCTCATTTGTGGCATTTTGGCATAGGGCAGCACAACAAGGCACCTTGCTGAGCTGCCCGAAGCCAAAGTGGACCACCTTCCTGCACAAAAACATTCATATGAGGTGTTTTTCTCTTTCTATGTGTGCTGTAGAATGGAAAGAGGAAAGAACGCTCAGAAATGAACATATTTTTCCCCGTTACACCTCACCTTGGGAGGCGTAAGGATTTGACTCTTCCCCAAGTTTCCATCACTTTGTAAATCTGGGGCAGCGTCAAATTCCATGGGTGTTGCGTGGGAAACCCACTGCAATGCCCATGGAAGGACTCCCAGGTGCAGAGTAAGGTGCTGCAGTGATTTGTGCTCATGATTTATGTGGGCACTCAAAGCCACGCAAGGTGGCTTTGCGTGGTTTCATAAATATATATGAGAGCCCTGCGTCACACATGTACCACTTTACATGGAGTAAAAGTGACGCAGGGCTCTCATAAATAAGCCCCCTTGTGTCTCAAGCACTGCTTACACCTTATCCAAAACTGGATTTCCAGCACTTACATGAGGTTTAACCCCAGCAAAACAGAATTCCTGCTATTGGCTAAAAACAAGAGGCAATAGCTGGTCCCAACCTGACTGAATGGCATGAACCTGAATGAACTTCAACCTTACCTTTCACCCTGAACACTGTTCTTAAGGAACAATTTGCCAACAAAACAGTCTGGTACCAGCTCTCACTACTGAAGAAAGTAAAATTATTTCTTCCAGAAAGCGACTTCAGAACAGCCATATACATTCTTGTGTTATTGCATCTGCCTGGTGGCAAAGCCTTGCATGCTGCAGCACACCTCATTGAAGGCCTGAAGACATTTGTTAAATCACCCTCACCATGATGGCTCTTGACAGTCTCCCCTTGCTGGCCGGCACAGTCTTCAAAACTAGCTGTATCATCTGCAAAGCCATCACGCCTGGAATGTGCCCCTGTTAGTTAGACATGAAGTGTTCCAAGAATTGTCACAATTGGTGGAAGCAGGGGCAATTGAACCAATTGAGTCATCTGAATGATTGGCTTCTTTGGTCGCAGAATGCAAAGCAAATAGCAAAATCAAGCCTTACTTTGATTTCCGTGACTTAAATAATAACATCCTTAATGATCGATTTCCCTGCCCAGGATAAATGAGATGCTGTCCTTGTCCACAAGTATGAAGTTATTTTCAACAATTGACTTGTCCACAGCCTATCACCAGGTGCCCCTTCATGAACATAGGAAGAAATACATTGCGTTTATAACTCAGGAAGGATGATTTTCATTTAGAAGAATACATTTTGCTTTGGCCTCTGTGGTAGCAGCTTTCTAGAAGCTCATGTTCAACCTTTTTAGTAAGAAGAAAAATGTGCTGTTCTTTCAGGATAACAATCTGATTATGGGAAAAAATGAAACTGAGCATGATGATGAATTGAAAAAATTACTTAATATTTGGGATAATTAAGGGTTAGCGGTGGAGTATTCAAATGCAAATTATCACAACCTCAAGTCACATACTTGGGGCATGAGATCAATGATAAAGAGATCAAACCTAAAAATGCTTTGTTAAATTTCATTAAGGAAGCTTCTGCCCCTCAGAACAAGGAAGACCTTAGGTATTTTCTAGGATTAGTAGAGTTCTACGCAACGTTTGTCAAAAATGTTTAATATAAAACACTTGCTAAAATTTAAGGTTGCATTTGTATGGTCGGCAGAGTTTGAAAGAGAATTATTTGCTATTAAGATTGTTGTTTCTGCGCCTGCCTTACAAGGTTTCTCTCCCTGATGTACCAGTTATGTCCCACCTGATGCAAGTAGCAAGGGTCCTGGGTCTTTTTTGTCACAATATGATGAGAATGGCTTGGAGTTTGTACTGTTGTTTGCTTCAAAATCATAACCGCCAGCAGAAGGGAAATATGCTGCTATTGAGAGGAAGGGGCTAGTGAGTGCCTGGGCACTTTAGTACTTTAATCCATTTGTGTGGGTCAAGGAAGTTATACTAAGGTGTGACCAAAACCATTAATCAAGATATTACGTTCTGATGGATTATCAAAAGCTTCTCTATGGTTGGCTCACATCTCTAAACGTTTGTAAGATTTTGTGAACAAGGTCATGTACATTCCAGGAAAAAAAATTCTGACTGATTTCCTGTCTAGAATGCCAACTGTCTTTACTGGAAATCAGGATGAGCTACAGGAGGATGTTAAGGTTGTGTTGGTGTGGGAGGGTGGTATAAAATGCTTTGATAAGAAGTTGTGGTTGGAGGAATGTAGTAAGAACTGCAGACCAAAAATATGTTTCACTGTGTTGAGGTGAGTTGGCCTAACAAGAAGGATTTAGAGGATTTGAAACCATATTGGGAAGTCAGGAGTGAATGGTCTGGAAATGGGTCTCTCTATCTAGTGGTGGTAGACCTGTTCCTCCAATTTTATTAAGGAAAAAGGTTATTTGATTTTGTCAAGAAGGTCATTTAGGCATTGTGAAGACTAAAAGTGCTGTAAAGGATGTCTATTGGTGGTTGGAAGTGGATAATGAAGCTGAGAGGGTTGTTATAGAGAGTGTAATGATTATATGGCGGCTGACAAAACACTTACGACATTGAGATCAAGTCCCTTGGGAATGTATTGCAGTGGAAATTGTGGGACCCATTTGTGTTCAGAATAAATACCTCATTGTGGGAATGGATATGTTTTCTAGGTGGCCTTATGTTGTGGGGGCTGACAAGTAGATACAGAGGGGCCGATTCCGATCTCGGCCGGTAGGGCACCGAATCGGACTCGGCATTACCGGATCCGATTCGGAGCCCTGATTCCCGACCGAGTCGGATGTGCGTCCGGGTGAGCGGAATACGATGCGAACGTACGCGGAATCGCTCGACCGACTTGTTTGCGGGACCCACCGCTCCGACCGACTCGCACGTGACACGGCTACTCGCACCGCGCAATGGAGACGTTCCCCGGTCGGGTAAGTACGATGCGCGCCGCGAGCAGTCCGACCGACTCGCGCCGTCCAGCTCGAAGAAGAGCAGTCAGAGCCGCACTTTGGGGGTCCGTGTCGGACCCCTGTACGCCTAGCCGCGCGAGTCGCACACAGGGGGACTCCATGGGTCCCCCCTACCTGTGCGTGTACGGCGTGACCAGCCTTCAACGCGTACCCGCTGTAGGGGGCGCCCTTGTTCGCCTCGCACCCATTGAGTCAATGGGAGCCCGCGTACGCGTTGTACGACCGGCTCCCATTGACTTCAATGGGAGTCCGACCGAATCGAGTCCGATAGCATGCGAACGCATCGTACTCGTTCGGTCGGACTGCTAGGGTCCGATTCGGTCGGAAATATCTCCGGGTCCGGCTCGGTCGGAGAGATTTCCTGCCCGAATCGGAATTGGCCCCAGACTGTCTATTGAACTTCTTGGATAACTTTGTTTCAAGTTGAAGGCTTGCCTACTTATAGTTTAAGTGATAACAGTGTTCAATTTACTTCGACTAAAGCAAAGAGTTATATGAAAATGTGTGGCATAGCTCCAAAAGAACCACTTATCTCCATAATCTTAGTGGTAATGGAATAGTGGAATGTTTTAATAGAGTTTTTAAGGGAGCCATTTAAATTGCTCTTAGGAATAATTCAGATTGGGAGAACAGGTTATGTATGGTGATACAGAACCACTGAGGTCGCAGTTGTGAGAAGTTGGCCTGGCATATGCTGTCCACTAATTATAGTGGGCACCTTGCACCAGTCCAAATCGACTCTTATGGTAGGTAGGTTAAAGACAACCTTATTGAAAGCTATCCTAGTGGTAGCTGTGGAGAGCAGCCTTCAGGCTAAGTCTTGAAGGAATGTAAAGCAGCTTGTTTTACCAGTCTATAATCTCTTGAGTGATCAAATGAAAGAGCACCACACCAGGTATATATTCAAAATATATGTATTTATTACTAAACACACCCCTCTAGTCTCTTTATGAGGCTAGAGTTCGAAATACATAGGTTATAAGATCTTAAATCACAGTAATAGCACAAATACACGTTTGGGCCCTAGGGGCGTACCAAACCATATACCAATAAAGTGGTATGCGAACCACGACTGAACTAGACACTAGGCCTAGAGCCTCTAGAAGTGCTTGGACCACAAGGAACCACCCAAGGTAGTGACACAGGGGACCCACGGGAGACGCGTGCAGTGTAAATACACAACCGCGATACGCCGTTTACTTCTATGGAGAAAGTCGGGATCGGGAAAATAGAGGAAAGGGACACTTTAAAAAGGACTAGGACAAAACCCTTTGAGATCTAGGACTTTGAAGAGTCTCTACCCACGGGAGCACCGGAGTACTCGTGTTACCTCACCCAGGGAAGCCGGGTGCATAGGTGCCTTTCGGGGTCGGGTTTCGTCGTCGTTTCTTATGGCGATCTGCTGCAAAGTGCTGCTGGCGACCAGGAGAAAAGTGTCCGGGTGGATCCAAGAGTGGATCGGAGTTCTGAAGAACCTGAAAGCAGAGGGGACAGAGTCTGGGTCACTAGCCAGTGACCAGGAGGGCGATGGACAGATGCCCACCGATGTCGAGTGCTTCAAGTTCGTTGACGGTCGTCTTGACTCTTCAGCCACGAGGTCCGGGAGGCGTTGTCGGCGACCAGGAGCAGGATTCGGGCTGTTGCTCGATGTCTGTCGAGTGCAGAGGTGTCGGCGACCAGATTGGACCCAACAGGCCTTGGCAACGGCAAGTCTCGAGTAAGATGTAGATCGTCGATGATGCAGACCAGCAAGGTCTGGGGAACTCACCCAGCAAGGGTAAGTGAGGGCAGGCCTGGAGCAACCAGACTGCCAAGTAAAGAAAAGATTGGCCTTCGGTAAGGGCTACTAGCCAACGGGCTAGCGACCGCGAAGGAGCCTCGTGACGCCGCACGTGGAGCTGGCTTACAGGACACTCGTGGAGTGGGGGCCAGTGATCTTCGGTGCAGGTGGTGCTGGAGGCTAGGGCTACTCGGAGCCCAAAGCACGACTTCTTGGGAGACCCAGAAGATGGTGCACTTGCAAATGTGCTCGGTGTCCAGGGGTCACGGTCTCAAGTCACCCACGATAGCCACGGGCCTCAGCTTTGCTGGGGACTCAGGGTAGCCTCGGGGAAGTCTGAGAATCCACCTCTGGTGATGCGATGACTTCGGCGTCCGACGGGAGCTTCAGTGATGCGAACCGGACAGATGCTTCTTTGGTGCCTGCCAAGCAGGGGAGTCACTCCTTGACCCCAAGGGAGATTCTTCAGTCCTCTAATCTTGTCGTAGAGCGTCGAAGGTCCAGGATTCCGTGTCAGAGTTTCGTCCAGGTATAATCTAAAGTCCTAAGGACTGGGTTCCTACCTTTATTCTAAAAATAGGGGATGGACTACTCTGTGGCCCCACCTATGGGTGGGTCAGGGCAGAGGGGTGGCTACACCCCTTTCCCTTTGTCCAGTTCGCGCCAAAGCAGGGGCTGCAAGCCCCTGATCCGGTTTGAACTGGGGTATGCACAGGGACACCAAATGTGCCCCCAGTGCAGGACTTCAAAGCACCCGAAAGTGCTCCCGCCCAGCCCCAATACACATTGTCCTGTCTGGGGAGGTGGTCACACCTCCCTGGGACAGGAAACCTATTGTCCAGGCCTCCCCTGCCGGAGTTTCGTCCAGCAGCAGGAGGCCAGACTCGTGTCTGTGGCAGCAGCATCCATTTTGTGATGCCAGGGCTCTGGAAAGAAGTTACCGGACTCGTCAGAGTTAACATGCCTTTCCCTCTAGAAGGGTGGAATGCTACCCCCGCCGCCAGAATTGGCGGGGGGTAGTATTCCAAGATGTTTGACACCAAACACGACATGTTTCGGTGCAGCCATTCCATAGTTAGCATTTTACCGCGAGGATATAATGCGTTTAAGAGTATATGGTCAGGCTGCACTACAAACAGCATCAGAGATGGTCTCCGAACGCTGCAGAGGGGCCCTGCTCATGCAGGGGCACCCTCTCACATAGGAACCATGCACTCTGCCTTTAGGATTGATAAGGCCTGCCTTAGGAGTGACTTATAGGTTTATATGTGTGTATGCATTTAGTGATATAGGTAACCTATACCACAGCAAGGGGTGCATGCACCACCTTACCCAGGCTGCTGTAGCAGACCTGTGGTGTCAGTTTGGATGGCCTACCAGGGGTGGCATAATATATGCTGCAGCCCCTGGCAGGCCTCTGAGGTACCTATGCCCTTGGTACATAGTATACCATATACTAGGGACTTACAAGGGCACTCCAGATCCCAATCAGAGATGTGCCTAAGGCACATGGAGACCCTTTTAAAGAGGAAACAGCTAGGCTGGGGTTCTGAATAGCAGGGCCCCAGCCAGACTAATGTCGAAAACCAGTGAAGTATCAGCAAAAAGTGGGGGTACCCCTGTGAAGCAGATCCTACTCTCCTACACAACCCCCCCAAACGTAGGGACATTAAACTAACCTTGCCCAGTTAAGTCTTCATGTTCTAAGTGGAAATACCTAGAGAGTCCATCTGCATTCGCATGGTTACTCCCAGGCCTATGTTCCACTGTAAAGTCCATCCCCTGTAGGGAAATGGACCACCTAAGCAGTTTGGGGTTTTCACCCTTCATTTGTTTTAGCCATAAGAGGGGCTTATGGTCTGTCTGAACCAGGAAGTGTGTACCAAACAAGTATGGCCTCAACTTCTTCAGAGCCCAGACCACAGCAAAGGCCTCCCTCTCTATGGCTGACCAACGTTTCTCTCTAGGGGTCAGCCTTCTGCTAATAAAAGCTACTGGCTGATCCTGACCTTCTTCATTCAATTGTGACAGTACAGCCCCTACCCCCAATTCAGATGCATCTGTTTGGACAATGAACTTCTTGGAGTAATCAGGACTCTGCAGAATTGGAGCAGTGCACATGGCCTGCTTGAGGTCATCAAATGCCTTTTGACAGCTAACTGTCCACTGAACCTTTTTGGGCATTTTCTTAGAAGTTAAGTCATTCAAGGGTGTCACTATTGATCCATACCCCTTGACAAATCTCCTATAGTACCCAGTCAGGCCTAAGAAGGCTCTCACCTGAGTCTGGGTAGTTGGAGCAGTCCAGTCCATGATGGTCTGGATCTTGCTCTGCAAAGGTTGAACCTGGCCTCCACCCACAAGGTGGCCCAGGTACACAACCTGACTCTGCCCTATCTGGCACTTAGTGGCCTTGATAGTCAGGCCTGCCTTTTGCAGGGCCTGTAAAACATTCCTGAGGTGGACCAGGTGATCCTCCCAGGTGGAGCTAAAGACAGCAATATCATCTAGATAAGCTGCACTATAGGCCTCCAGTCCTGTGAGAACTGTGTTCACCAACCTCTGGAAAGTGGCAGGTGCATTTTTCAGACCAAAGGGCATCACCACAAATTGATAATGCCCACTAGGGGTTGAAAATGCTGTTTTGGGCTTTGCAGCATCAGCTAGTCTGATCTGCCAGTAGCCAGCTGTTAGGTCAAATGTGCTGAGATATTTGGCAGAGGCCAAAGTATCTATGAGCTCATCTGCCCTGGGTATTGGATGGGCATCAGTCCTAGTGACTGCATTGAGGCCCCTGTAGTCTACACAAAACCTCATCTCTCTTTTCCCACCACTGGTGTGAGGTTTAGGTACTAGGACTACTGGACTAGCCCAAGGGCTATCTGAGGGCTCAATCACTCCCAATTCCAACATCTTCTGGACTTCAGTCCTGATACAGTCCCTGACATGGTCAGGTTGCCTATAAATCTTGTTTTTAATAGGCAGACTGTCCCCAGTGTCCACTTCATGAGTGCACCAGGTGGTCTGACTGGGTGTCAGAGAAAACATATGTCTAAACTGATTGAGGACTTGCCTGCAATCAGTTTGTTGCTGGGTAGTGAGGCTGCCTGCCAAGGCTGCACCATCAACTGACCCATCGTCAGGGTTCTGTGAGAGCAGGTCAGGGAGTGGGTCACTCTCTTCCTCCTGCCCTTCATCAGTAGCCATGAGCAAGCCCATGTCTGCCCTGTCCACATATGGCTTAAGTCTGTTGACATGGAGAACCCTGTGGGGACTCCTGGGTGTTCCCAGGTCTACTAAGTAAGTGACCTCACCCTTCTGCTCAACAATAGTGTGGGGTCCACTCCATTTGTCTTGGAGAGCTGCTGGGGCCACTGGCTCCAACACCCACACCTTCTGTCCTGGCTGGTAAACAGTTAGGACAGCCTTTTGGTCATGCCAGGCCTTTTGAAGTTCCTGGCTAGCCTCAAGGTTTTTGGTTGCCTTTTTCATGTACTCAGCCATCCTGGAGCGGAGACCAAGTACATAGTCCACTATATCTTGCTTTGGGGGCTTGAGAGGTAACTCCCATCCTTCCTTCACCAAGCACAGTGGACCCCTCACAGGGTGGCCAAACAGAAGTTCAAAAGGGCTGTAACCAACCCCCTTCTGAGGCACCTCCCTATATGCGAATAAAAGGCAGGGCAAGAGTATGTCCCATCTACGCCTAAGCTTTTCTGGGAGCCCTTTAATCATGCCCTTTAAGGTTTTGTTGAATCTCTCAACTAAACCATTGCATTGTGGGTGATAGGGTGTGGTGAACTTATAAGTAACTCCACACTCCTTCCACATTGCCTTTAAGTACCCAGACATGAAGTTTGCACCCCTGTCTGATACCACCTCCTTAGGAAAGCCCACTCTTGAGAAAATTCCCAGGAGGGCCCTTGCCACCACAGGTGCTGTAGTGGTCCTAAGGGGTATAGCCTCTGGATACCTGGTGGCATGATCCACTACCACCAGTATAAATCTGTGCCCAGATGCTGTTTGGGGATCCATGGGACCAACAATGTCAATCCCCACCCTCTCAAAGGGCACCCCCACCACAGGTAGTGGTATCAGGGGGGCCTTTGTAGTGCCACCTGCTTTGCCACTGGCTTGGCAGGTTACACAGGAGCGACAAAACTCCTTACTGTCTTCAGACATGTGGGGCCAGTGAAAGTGAGGGACAATTCTGTCCCAAGTCTTGTTCTGGCCCAGGTGTCCTGCTAAGGGAATATCATGGGCTAGGGTCAATAGGAAGCCCCTGAACTTCAAAGGTATTACCAACCTCCTGGTAGCACCAGGCTTGGGGTCTCTACTCTCTGAGTACAGGAGTCCATCATCCCAATACACTGTATGGGGACCACTAGCTTTCCCAGCAGCCTCAGCAGCAGCTTGCTGTCTGAGGGGTTCAAGGGAGGGGCAGCTCTGCTGCTCCTGGCTCAGATCTGCCCTAGAAGGTCCCCCTGTCCCCAAGAACTCAACCTGGTCAGGCTCAAGTTCCTCTGGGACAGTTCCTTCTTCAGGGCTGAGATCATCCCCCTCAAGGGACTGATCTTCCTCCTGAGCCAAGGGGAAGGCACTGCCTTAACCCTACTACTCCTCCTCTTGGAAGGCACTTGGTCCATTCTTCCAGAATCCAAGGCCTGTTCAGTTTTAGACAGTTTAGCTTGTGACCTGGTCACAGCAAACACATCTGCAGGGATCCCCAGCATTTCTGCATGGGTCCTGAGCTCCACTTCTGCCCAAGCAGAAGTCTCTAAGTCATTGCCAAGCAAGCATTCGACTGGTAGGTTTGCACTTACCACAACCTTCTTAAGGCCAGTTACCCCTCCCCAGGAGAAGTTAACAACTGCCAGAGTATGGTCTGTTCTGACATTGCTAGCATTGGTCACTTGGTACATTTCACCAAGTATAACTTGCCCAGGTAGCACAAGGTCTTGTGTCACCATTGTGACACTTGCCCCTGTGTCCCTAAATGCCAAAGCCTCTCGTCCATTGATTAAAGGCTGTTGTCTGTACTTGCCCAGATTACTGGGACTCACAGTGGAGGTCACATCCATGCCTCCATCACAGACTAACACAGCCTGAGTCAGCTCCCTGACTAAGTCAGAGCCCAACTCAGTTCCCAGGGTGAACCCTACTAAACCCTTTGCTGGAGCACTTCCACCAACTGTACTAGGGGGAACAGGTGCCTTAGGGGCATTGGTGGATGCTGGACTGGAGTCTTTGGACTTGGTGCAATCACTGGTCCAGTGGGTCTTTTGCTTACAGACCTTGCACCATGGTTTTCTTTGGCCTTTACCCTTGGTAGACTGGGAATCCCCACCAGAAGAAGATTTTTGGGGGCCTGATGAAGACTTTTGATCTTTACCCTTCTCCCCACCCTTGTCAGAGTTCTTAGCATCTTGCTTCTTGGTTTCCCCACCTTGGTTCTGTACCTTCTGCTTCACCCTGGTTCTGACCCATTTGTCTGCCTTCTTTCCCAATTCTTGGGGAGAGGTCAGATCAGAGTCAACCAGGTACTGATGCAACAGCTGGTTTTGACAGTTATTAAGAATCTGCTCCCTCATTATCAGATTATACAATCCTGAGAAGTCACACACCTTACTGCCCATCAACCAGCCTTCCAGAGCCTTGGCAGAACAATCCACATAGTCTACCCAGTCTTGAGTCTGTGCTTTTTGGGTGTCTCTGAACTTCAACCTGTACTGTTCAGTGGTTAGGCCAAACCCATCAATAAGAGCACTCTTCAAGACCTTGTAATTGTCAGCATCCTCCTCTCTAACAGTGAGGAGCTTGTCTCTACCTTTGTCAGCAAAGGAGAGCCACAAGATTGCTGCCCACTGCTCCTGAGGGACCTTCTGTACTTTACAGGCCCTCTCTAAAGCAGTTATCCATTTGTGGATATCATCCCCACTCTGGTAGGGAGGGACAATCTTGCTCAGGTTCCTATGGTCATAGGACCTTTCCCTATCTCTAGGGATATGGCTGCCACCATGGGACTCTAGTCCCAACTTTCTTCTCTCTTTAAGGAGATCTAGGGATTCTCTATCTAAAGCCAATTGCTTCTTCCTGATCTCCAGTTGAGTTTCCTCATACTGGACCAGTCTCTTTCTTCTCTCATGAGAGGATTCCCTCCTGTGAGAAGAAACAGAGCTCCCTATTGAGGTGCCAGAGTGGTTAGACTCCTGAGAAGGAGACCTAGACTTTCTGAGCACACTCATAATCCTTCCTGGGGGGACAAAGGTGTGGTTCTCTAGATCCTCATCTTCATCTTCCCCAGAAGGGATTGGGTTTTCCAGGTCAGGGTCATTGTCACCCTCCTGGTCAGTTTCAGAGGGGGGCTGGGGGTAGTAGTACCCCTGGCCCCTTCCTCATCTGCTGGCCCACCCTCTGCTCCTGCCCCTTCAGTCTCTGAGGACTTACTAAGATCATAAGCCACCAACATCTCCTGGAGGTGTTGGGTGGTGGGACTTTAGCCTGTCCTTAATTTCCTCACGTTACACAAAGCTCTCAGTTCCAAGAATGGGAGTGTGTCATACTTGGAGGGGAAGCTCAATGGCTTCCTGCAGGGCATCTCTAGATCCTGCTTTTAAAGACATTACTAGTGTGGTGTGGTGTATGCACTACCTACTCTAGTGTGGCCTACTAAACTCTCTTGAGTTGTAGAAAGGGTTGTGCTATCCCTTAACACACAACTCTAAGTTCAGTAGAACTTACTGATATTCTAAGCTTAAATTATATGTACCTTAGGTACCTTTAGTGGTTTTCAGTTGATCAATTCAATTGAGATTATCTGGTAAAACAATAGCAAGCTGGAATCCCACACGCTGCACACCAATGTGAGAAGTTGGCCTGGCATATGCTGTCCACTAATTATAGTGGGCACCTTGCACCAGTCCAAATCGACTCTTATGGTAGGTAGGTTAAAGACAACCTTATTGAAAGCTATCCTAGTGGTAGCTGTGGAGAGCAGCCTTCAGGCTAAGTCTTGAAGGAATGTAAAGCAGCTTGTTTTACCAGTCTATAATCTCTTGAGTGATCAAATGAAAGAGCACCACACCAGGTATATATTCAAAATATATGTATTTATTACTAAACACACCCCTCTAGTCTCTTTATGAGGCTAGAGTTCGAAATACATAGGTTATAAGATCTTAAATCACAGTAATAGCACAAATACACGTTTGGGCCCTAGGGGCGTACCAAACCATATACCAATAAAGTGGTATGCGAACCACGACTGAACTAGACACTAGGCCTAGAGCCTCTAGAAGTGCTTGGACCACAAGGAACCACCCAAGGTAGTGACACAGGGGACCCACGGGAGACGCGTGCAGTGTAAATACACAACCGCGATACGCCGTTTACTTCTATGGAGAAAGTCGGGATCGGGAAAATAGAGGAAAGGGACACTTTAAAAAGGACTAGGACAAAACCCTTTGAGATCTAGGACTTTGAAGAGTCTCTACCCACGGGAGCACCGGAGTACTCGTGTTACCTCACCCAGGGAAGCCGGGTGCATAGGTGCCTTTCGGGGTCGGGTTTCGTCGTCGTTTCTTATGGCGATCTGCTGCAAAGTGCTGCTGGCGACCAGGAGAAAAGTGTCCGGGTGGATCCAAGAGTGGATCGGAGTTCTGAAGAACCTGAAAGCAGAGGGGACAGAGTCTGGGTCACTAGCCAGTGACCAGGAGGGCGATGGACAGATGCCCACCGATGTCGAGTGCTTCAAGTTCGTTGACGGTCGTCTTGACTCTTCAGCCACGAGGTCCGGGAGGCGTTGTCGGCGACCAGGAGCAGGATTCGGGCTGTTGCTCGATGTCTGTCGAGTGCAGAGGTGTCGGCGACCAGATTGGACCCAACAGGCCTTGGCAACGGCAAGTCTCGAGTAAGATGTAGATCGTCGATGATGCAGACCAGCAAGGTCTGGGGAACTCACCCAGCAAGGGTAAGTGAGGGCAGGCCTGGAGCAACCAGACTGCCAAGTAAAGAAAAGATTGGCCTTCGGTAAGGGCTACTAGCCAACGGGCTAGCGACCGCGAAGGAGCCTCGTGACGCCGCACGTGGAGCTGGCTTACAGGACACTCGTGGAGTGGGGGCCAGTGATCTTCGGTGCAGGTGGTGCTGGAGGCTAGGGCTACTCGGAGCCCAAAGCACGACTTCTTGGGAGACCCAGAAGATGGTGCACTTGCAAATGTGCTCGGTGTCCAGGGGTCACGGTCTCAAGTCACCCACGATAGCCACGGGCCTCAGCTTTGCTGGGGACTCAGGGTAGCCTCGGGGAAGTCTGAGAATCCACCTCTGGTGATGCGATGACTTCGGCGTCCGACGGGAGCTTCAGTGATGCGAACCGGACAGATGCTTCTTTGGTGCCTGCCAAGCAGGGGAGTCACTCCTTGACCCCAAGGGAGATTCTTCAGTCCTCTAATCTTGTCGTAGAGCGTCGAAGGTCCAGGATTCCGTGTCAGAGTTTCGTCCAGGTATAATCTAAAGTCCTAAGGACTGGGTTCCTACCTTTATTCTAAAAATAGGGGATGGACTACTCTGTGGCCCCACCTATGGGTGGGTCAGGGCAGAGGGGTGGCTACACCCCTTTCCCTTTGTCCAGTTCGCGCCAAAGCAGGGGCTGCAAGCCCCTGATCCGGTTTGAACTGGGGTATGCACAGGGACACCAAATGTGCCCCCAGTGCAGGACTTCAAAGCACCCGAAAGTGCTCCCGCCCAGCCCCAATACACATTGTCCTGTCTGGGGAGGTGGTCACACCTCCCTGGGACAGAAACCTATTGTCCAGGCCTCCCCTGCCGGAGTTTCGTCCAGCAGCAGGAGGCCAGACTCGTGTCTGTGGCAGCAGCATCCATTTTGTGATGCCAGGGCTCTGGAAAGAAGTTACCGGACTCGTCAGAGTTAACATGCCTTTCCCTCTAGAAGGGTGGAATGCTACCCCCGCCGCCAGAATTGGCGGGGGTAGTATTCCAAGATGTTTGACACCAAACACGACATGTTTCGGTGCAGCCATTCCATAGTTAGCATTTTACCGCGAGGATATAATGCGTTTAAGAGTATATGGTCAGGCTGCACTACAAACAGCATCAGAGATGGTCTCCGAACGCTGCAGAGGGGCCCTGCTCATGCAGGGGCACCCTCTCACATAGGAACCATGCACTCTGCCTTTAGGATTGATAAGGCCTGCCTTAGGAGTGACTTATAGGTTTATATGTGTGTATGCATTTAGTGATATAGGTAACCTATACCACAGCAAGGGGTGCATGCACCACCTTACCCAGGCTGCTGTAGCAGACCTGTGGTGTCAGTTTGGATGGCCTACCAGGGGTGGCATAATATATGCTGCAGCCCCTGGCAGGCCTCTGAGGTACCTATGCCCTTGGTACATAGTATACCATATACTAGGGACTTACAAGGGCACTCCAGATCCCAATCAGAGATGTGCCTAAGGCACATGGAGACCCTTTTAAAGAGGAAACAGCTAGGCTGGGGTTCTGAATAGCAGGGCCCCAGCCAGACTAATGTCGAAAACCAGTGAAGTATCAGCAAAAAGTGGGGGTACCCCTGTGAAGCAGATCC